>UCQR01098570.1:0-11396 GCA_900474235.1 Cecidostiba semifascia | reverse complement strand
TTTTTTCCAATGTATGAAACAGCTTTAATTCAACATTTATACGAAATGTATGTATTATAAAACGGAGGTAAACATTTTACAAAAAAAGCGCTTGGGATGAAACTTTAAGTAGATTTAATTGCCTCTTTAATTGATAACGAACATCATAAATGTGCATCCAGAAATATTAAAATGACCGTAACAGTATTTAATTATTTTGTGAAATTCTATTATTTATAATCTTATTATGTAACTTTAACAAAAATCGTATGTATATGTATATAGAAAAAAAATAACTATCTATCAAAGAATTCTTACTCAGCGCCTGCACTGTTAAACTATTACTCAGAATTACTTCACCATATACCGTCGTATTCACGCGTGTATCACATTTTTTCATTAGCAGTAAAAGCTCTCAGCTCCTCTCTACTTCATTAATAAATAATCAAAGAATAATTTCGACTTGCCGGGAAAATTCGTCGACTCGCTACAGAGTTATCACGTCGAAGCTCGAGGCACTCGCTCGATTTTAATCCCCAGTGCGCATATACGAATCGTTTCTCTCTCTCTCTCTCTCTCTCCCCACACACACACACATAGTGTCTGTCTCGCTCGTACCGATATTAAAAATATGGGCGAATAAGAGGAGAAAGAGGACGTCGCAAACGGCACAACTGGATATGCACAGCGAGAGAAGCCGAAAAAAGAGAAATATCTATAGCGAGAGTCGAGTCGCAGCACAGAGAGAGAGAGAGAGAGAGAGAGCGAACGAACGAGCGAAAGGGGAAGAAAAATCGAGAAAAACGACGAGGTGTGTGCCGGCATATTGGAATGGAAAAAGCGTGCGCGTGAATGAATGAGAGAAAAGAGGGATGAAGATGTGAGCAAAAAAAAAATCGGCGGTGGCTCTCGAGAAGGAACTATAGTATGGGAAATACGGACGATATAACGGGGACAAACTGTAGGAGAGGAGAGCAAAAAGTGAGAGTGTAATAAAAAGAGACGAAAGAATCGTCGAGTGAAACGTTATACAAAGGCGAAGAAATGTCAAAGTGTGTGTTTATAAAATTCGTTCGATCACGCGCGCGTTACCGATCGTTTCTGATGGTATATACAAGACTAACGAGTGTATAGATAGATTGCTCGATAGTGTGTGAAAAGAATTGCAACGTCGATTTTTCAAGAATCATCGCAAACGACGAGGACGACTACGAGCCGATAAGAGATATCCTCACGTTCGTGTGTGAGGCGGCAGTACGTGCTACTCTCAGGTGCCGATTTCTATCTCTCGATTTTCCGGCAGCCGGTAATTGGACGAGCGGCGGCGGCTTCTCTCTCTATTTCTATATTCTTTACGCGCTTGCCAAGATCCGGACACGAGAGATTTGACTGACAGCGGCCTATATATCGACACGAGTGTGCCTATATATCGCGACCGAGAAATATTGACGCGAGAGCTGATGATGATGATGATCGGTAAAGAAGTTGATGGAAGCTTCAAAGATATTCATTTTTTGTTATATACCTAAAAGATTGTACAATTAACCTGTTATCGGAAAAGTGTACGAGAGTTTGTGGAATAATCCACAGGCTATATAACGTGTCAAAATGTTGGAAGTATTTTCGATGCCGTTTTATTTTCACTTTTATCGAGTAGTACATCGAAGCGTTATACGTGTATACTATATCTATATATACATGACGACAGGGCTGTAAAGTACCGAGAGGATTTTTGCGCGGAACAAGCGCAAGTAAGGCCTGATATAAGCCGATTAGCCTTTTTTACGTAACACTCTCACGCAAAGTACCTTAGCGACGATTACCGCCGCATTATTCTGTCGGAAAAGCACCTGAATTTCAAACAAAAAAAGAGTCGTTTTTGTAAAAAATTTATGATCTTGAAAAAAAATATATCAAAATTGTGTCGTCAAACTCGCGTGTGTGGACCGCCAGCGAAACACTAATAAAAATACAATATGCCTCCTAAATGGAAAGGTAAAAAAAAGCTCAGATCCAGTTTGCTATTGGCAGATTCGCATCATCCTGTAAAGGGCATATAAAAATCTATAAAATCCATTTACTGGTCTATCGATAAAAAAAAACGCAGAGAGCGGAAGAAGCGAGGGTTCGATAACTTTGTTTAGTTTTTTTTTCAAATCGATAACAAAGCAAGTAATAAAAAAGCTTGATTCTCTTCTCTGAAATTCAGCGGTAAAAGTTTGAGATTTTTTTATTTTTCGTTTCTGAATTTAATGCTTCCCTCTCTCTCTCTCTCTCTCTAGTCTATGCTAATGAGACACACGGCATCCCTCTTACACTAAAGCTCTCCAAGCGCTGCACCTTCTGTTCATAAAGTCCGCGACGTTTTTATGGCCAATTACTCAATTTTACTTTGCCCTTCACACTTTTATATCTATATCTCAAGCTTATCCAAAAAGCCAAACTGCGACGTCAAATCGCGCTGAAAAAACAAAATTATCAAAACCATAACTCGAGAGAGGAAACTAATATACAAAGACCAACAGCTTCTTCTGCGCTTCTAAAGCTCATCGGCCTATATAACCACGCGATTATCATAATCCGGCAGGTGTATACGGCGCAGCGAAGTAAGGCCTGCCGAATTAGCCGCAGTAATTAAACGTAGCTGTCTACTCGAAACTTTCCCGAAGCCGTCCCCCGGCTGCACACACCGACTAAATGGAATTAACGAGTTCGAGAGCGTGAAAAGCGAAGATTATACGGGGGGAAGAGAATTGCCAGACTAACGATTCAAAATTATGAGCTGAAAATTCCGATAATATATATGTACACACACATATAAACAGAGTCGACTTATAATCATCTAGTTTCAGAGCAAGAAGAAAAATATTCCTATATCTGCAAGCTCTTATTTACGAGCTTGCGTCCATTATTTCAAGCCGAGAAAGCTCCTATTTCATTCTCCTCTCACTTCCGTCTCGTGTCTCTCCTGCTAGACTTCCTTGCTCAACTCTCTCGCGGATGGCTGCACAGTCCGAGAGAAGAGCGAGATTTTGGCCGGATGAAAGGAGATTCGCTTGGATAACTCGATTGCCGAGGAGAAAAACGCTGATAAAGCCTGGAGGACGAGCCTTCATGAGGGCTACCTATATCTTTCTCATCGTCTCTTTTTTTTTCTCTCTTCTCTCTGCAGCTTTCGATTCTAAAGTAACGGACGTGCGCACGCGATTCTTTTTAAACGCCGAGGATTAAGAAATCTGCACCCGATTAAGGCGCGCTGAGTCTCTCGGACAGACGACTGCGGGATTTAATTCGAGCTTTTTACGTTTTTAAAATTTTTTTGAATATTCCAGGCGTCGTTATACGCTTGATATATGCGATGAGCGTCAATATCCATTTCAAGTCTCCAGTAATGGTATATACATGCGACTGGCTGAATGCAAATCTTCTATCTCGGCTATATAACCCTCCTCTTAACTGATCGTGTGCTTCCATCATCGTTCTCTGATTACTATATCCACGCGAGCACAGACCGATAGCATCGTATTACACGTGATTCGAGAGATTCTCCGTATATCCAACAGAGCTAGAGGATATGCAGCAAAGGCCTACTATATACCACACGTTTCGTCAGATATCTCACCCTCCACTGATATTGCACCAAAATAGTAATAATAATAGTAATCGAATGAAAATTGAGAAAATTCAGAAAAAAAATATATTATATTTACCGTTCTGTATAACGTCCGAGTTCCAGACGCCACGTCCCCGGCTACTGGACACCCAGAATGTGTACTCGAGGGTACCCGCGTTCTCTTCCCACAGAAGACTGAATCTCGGCGGTCCGTCGCGCCTCTCGATCGACCTCAGCTTGACAATGGGACAGGCATCGATTTTCACCATGGACGTGGCAAACGTGCCTCCGCTGTTCCCAGATGCTGCTCCTTGTCTCTGCTCGGTCCTGTGCTCGATTACTTCCACGACGTACCACTTGCCCATTACCTGCGAAACGACAGAGAGGAGTTGCTTGATATTAGCTCTCGCAGTGATCGACGCTTGTGTGTATGTGTGGGAGTGTGTATATAGTTGAAGGGAGTTTCAGGAGCTTGCGGAGGAATGGTAATATCGAAGCGATGATGATGAAGGAAATTGAAGATGGAGATGGGGAGTGTTATTATGGGAAGTGTGTTTCTGGATCTTATATCAGTGATGAGAGAAATGATCTTTTTGAATCGAAATTGCTGTCGGAACGATTTTCTATTTGATTTTATCATATCCTATAGAAATATCCATTTTAATGTAAGAATGATTCTAGTTGAAGCAAACAGAATCCATCTGAATGATGAGGAATATTGTTGCTCCAAAATGATTTTTCCTTTTGACAACATATTCAAGATCAATTCAGTGATATATTCTTATTTTTTATAAGAAATAAAACAGCTGGTGTAATCAAACTCAATAATGCTTATTTCGGAAAGTATATAGTAAATATAGCATCAAGAATGTAAAAATGAAGAGAGAGAAGATGGATACCAGCAGAAGATTGATCCGGAGATTGATAGGTTGAAACACTTGGATTTGTTCCAAGTGAGAGAGAATACTCCCTCTCGTACAGAGTTATGGTAGAAGGTTAAATATAAGACGTTCTCGGAGCTGCACGGTGTAAATCTGGAATATAGAGACACAGAGAGAGGATCGTCTTCCTCCCACGCTGTCTACGCCAAATATTATAGTACAGTGTCGTGAGATGACAACTACATCTGGATTAAACTCGATATAATATACTCTACTCTCTACTCTGCAGTGCTGGAATTCCGTATATACTCCAGCTGAATTATTCAGATCGTAAACTAAATAGAAATTTTTATACCGGCGTATGCATTCTTCGAATTTTCAATATGCCCAGATTTATTCTATACATCAGCGCAGTTGAACCGAGAAATAAGACTGCTGTCGTGTGTGTGTGTGTGTGTGTGTGATTCTATAGAGCGAAACACTGACATATTTCAAATATACTTTCCCGGAAACAAAGAATCGTATGTACTATAAAATAACCGATACACACAATATCAATCACTACACACACACATACCTGCAATATAAAAGATAATACACACCGCTTGACAAATAGTCATTTTAAGTATGAGAAACAGATCCGGCCTCTCCACGACCTCCTCCTCAACCTCTAAAAGATCCATCGATGCGGATATCCATCTATCCTCTCTCCTGCTATATAAACGCTGCACCCCTATACCGATCACGAAATCCCGCAGAGGATGCGGTGTAGTCGCGACTCTAAGCTCTCTCTCTCTCTCTCTTTCTCTCTTGCTGGAATTTATGTCTATACCCAGCCGGGAGTTGCGCTATAGCGTTATACGAGCAATATCTCGGCCAGCTTATCAAGCCGAAAGCCTGTGTGCATCTCCTCGAGGATCATCAGGGAATTCCTTTCCGCGCGCGCGCGCGCTTTTCTATTCTCATTCGCGCAATTTTTTCTTCTTCTTCTTTTTATTCTTTACAATATAGCCCTGATTTTTTTTTCCGAGAGACGAGCAAACAGTCGCGCGTTTTAACAGCAGCTGGGGAAATCGCGGATGAAAAATTTCATTTCGCTGAGATTTAATCTCTCTTTCTGCTGTGTGTGTGCGTCCTGTATATTTTTTTTGCTAAGTGCAAGTATTTGATGATCAATATTTGCGGTGTGACCCATATGTGTGTATGTATGTGTGTATCAAAATAAATCGGGAAAAGAATGATATTGGATTTCTTCGGAAGCGCTCGCTCTATCTCTACACAGACATCAGTTGGTTTTATTCATGGAATAACTTGCCGGTTATCCACCGAGTAACTTAATCAAACACGGGAAACATCATTTAGTTTTGCACCTCATTCACTGTATTCATTTTTTAAATCTCGAGTTCCATCGATTATCTTCGACGTCATGCGTAAAAAATGTAATCCGATTTTTCACTATTCATTCTCACAGGCTCTCTACTGTATTTATTATAGGAATAGAATAATTGCTGCAGCGAGAATTCACGAGATAAAACTCAAACACAAAAGAGGCAGTATTTGAGACTTCTTGCTATATACATATAATCTTGACTAAATATGTACTCAGGAGAGACTCCCAGCGAAATTAGTAGACACAACATTATTATACGCCGCTGCGATAAAATGTTCATCGCGCGCGAGTTATAAGAAACGCAAAATCTACACTGCAAACTTTACCTTAACGAGCTTGTTTCGCCACTTCTTTCTCTTTTTTTTTTCGTCTTTCACTTTATAGTACCTTAGACCTTCCCCTCACTATATATACGAAGCTCTTCCTATAGGGAGAGTCTTTTATGCTCGACGTTAATACGAAAACGACGTGTGCGGTATCGACGAGAGAGTTTCGTCCTTCCTTTTTCGCGAGGTTTACGAGAGAGAAGGACTCGCTAAAGCGCCGTCGCCTCGACCGGGTCACTTAACGCTCCTGCGAATTGAATTTCGATTTTTCTGGGGAATGAGATCGTGTACAGTATACTGCATAGATTATATTAAACGCACTTTTTTTATTATTATTATATAAAAAAAAATTAATTTTGTATAATCGTATGAGGCGATCCGAGTAATTTTAATTAATTCTATACCGCCCAGTGTGTTTTGTGCGCATGATGATTTTAATTATAAAATTTTTCGCTCGAGTTTTCCGCGCTGCGCGGCCTGTTGTTTATGATAAACAAAACGGGTGAATGAAATTGAATTCAATAAAGTTAATTAAAGCTCTATCAGCAAATTCAGTTAATAAACCTCATTAAAAATTCTCTTATATAAAAAACGTTACTTATTCGAACCTGATAACGTGGCAGTAGCAGGCAATCAAAGGTTTTCAATTAAAATCTGATCAATTCAGCAGCCGTTACAAATTCGCGAATTAAAATACGCTCGTGTTTTCTGATCTGCAGAAGCGTCGCGCTCATTACACCCAAACACGTACATACATACATACATATACACGCAATATCGAGTATAAAATGGAAAAGCTCGCGGCGTCGATGGCGCATATCCTTTGACGCCAGACCAATTACCCGGCGCCACTACTGCTGTTTACTATATACTATACACACGCTGCGGCTCTCTATTTTCAACGGTTTTTCCTGTACACACGTCCGACACCATCAGTGTATTTTTTGTTTTTACAGCTAGTACGCTATCTTTTTGTACACTATATACACTCTGTATATCAAGGGACTCTGTGCAAAGAGAATCATCAGTATAGATACTCGAATTTGTGAAAATAAAGCTTTTATATTCCTAGAATTGCAATTTCGCGCTATAATATACATGCTATATACATTCAACTTTCGCGCGCTGTAACGCACGGATAGATAAGAGAGTGTATATACATACAGCGAGTAAAATTACAGGGATCGCGAGGGCAAAGTTCGCACCTCTCGATTTCCGTATTTTCTTTGTGCACCGCCACCGCGTGTATATGTATAGTATATAGTAGGTACAGTGCCGCAAGCTCAATTTAACGAAAAACGCAACAGCGGAAACGGCCACGAGACACGCTCTCTCCTCTCTCTCTCTCTCTCTCTCTCTCTTAAGCTCATTACTCTAATTGAGCTCTCTCTCGCCTCTGCAAGTATAGGTATATGTATATGCTAGAATCGAGCCAGTGTGGCTACTCAACTGTCGCGATCCCGCAAAATTACGTAGTTCGCGCGATTATTATTCCTCGCGCAGAGCGTTGGCTGCTCTAATACTCGTTATTTAGCCGCGCGCGAGAACCTTTCTCTTATACATATATACATACATATGCGCGAGATAACGTCTCTTTATAACCAAGGCTGATTTGTCTCTTTGGGTTCGGTCTTTTTTTTTCTCTGATGAATAATATTCGTGTGTATAATTGTAATTTAAAAAATCGTAGTATAATTAAAGCTGCATGTCGAAGTGGCAAAGCTGTCTGCTTTTTAATATATGCCACAGTGTGAGGGATAGAGAGAGAGAGCTGCTATACTGACCTGTACAAGCACATATCGGAACACGTTCGCGAATGAATCGATGGAAAAGCAAATTCCCCCCTGATGGTAGTATATATGTGTAGGTACCTATCTGCACGTTTAATTAAATTCCAACTCGCGCGTGAATCCTATAGGCTCTCCTTCCCTGCTCCCGACGATATTATTCCTCTTGACTTGATACGAGAGAGAGAGCTCGATTTTCTTTGGGACCCGGTGAATATGAGTATTACGTGAGAGGGATCTTGAAGGAGACTCGTTTTCAAAAGACGATTTTCAAGCTTTTATGTGCATCAGGATATATTTCAAATATCGCGGGCGCGCGCGTTTTAAAAGTGTGTGTGTGTTGGATATTGCTGAGAGACTTCGTTTCGAAAATTTCTTTATGGTATTGAATGGGACTTTGCCTGGGACTCGTAGGTTTTGACGTTGTTTATTTGAGATATTAGTTGGGGTCGCGTGTGTAAAGGGCGAATGATATGTATTTTATATGGACGTTCACGTACGATTTTTTCATTTTTTCCATTTTCACTGGCGCGTTTGCAAAAAACAAATATTGCGTGAATTCTTTTCATTTTTCAATATCAACCAATTTAAAATCTGTTTGACAAAAAAGAGACATAGTAGAAAACTGTATTAATTATTCAATCCCTCGTTTCAAATTGAATATATACAATTATAATAACACTCAATAATCGATTATCCATTTTATACCCTCTACAATAAAAATTACCGAAGCTCATCGATATACCCATTCCAATTTAATTCCCATCGCATCCTCCTATACACAAAAGAACAACGCGAACATCAGAGAAAGCAATAATACCCTCGCAACGCGCGAGAAAATCCGTCAAGGTGAGCTATATATACAATATAGTATTAAGCACAGAGTCAAAGTATTCAGTCGTTTTCGCTCATTGAAAGCTCTCTCGCCCGGCGCGAGTGTGCGTATATATAAAAGCCGTTTGCTCGCGCCAGAACACAAAGCCAGTTTGAAAATGCCTCTTGCTTTGTTCTCTCCTTCTTCTTCCTCTTCGAGTCTACTCATTCACAGAAAGAAAGAGACGTATATAAGCGTCGATCTCTGAGCAAGAGCTCGATATAAATCACATCGTCGTGGCCGGCGTGTATAATGAGAGAAAAAAAAAGAGCTGCAATAGCGCGCACGGCGAATCGACTTTGGATATCGCGCGAGAGTAGAGAGGAAGAGAGACACGGTTATAGGCCGATAACGAAGCACCGCTCTTGAATATGAAAAGCTGCGCGGAGAGGGTATGAGGTGAGAGAGAGAGAGAGGATCGTCGGCGTCGTTGGGGTGAATGCTCTCTCTCTCTCGGAGAGTCGATAAGGGCATTAATAAGAGCCGATATCGTTCCTAGCACCAGAGCTTTTATATATATTGTATGTATATATATACGTTGGTCGTTCGCTCGTAAGAGAGAGAGAGAGAGAGATTATAGATTATCGACTATATAAATGCTAAAATTGATATCTATAGCTATATACTATACGCGATGTCAAAAAAGAATAAACAAATGAGTGTATATAAGAAGAAACTCGTCAACTTTGCATCAAGAGACAGTATTGAGCAAGTTCCAGTGTATAGTTCCAGGTCAAAACTGTAGGTAAGCGAGTGCTTTCATCGAACTTGCAGTGCGATGGGGAAATTTGAGTCACTCGAAAGAGAGAGAGTTGAGTTTCTCCTATTTATCCTCGAGAAACTGTCGGGTGCGACGTGGTGTGTATAGTCGTAGCAGAGTAGAGTTTACCGAAAGTTCAAGTGCATCGACTCTTCGAGCTGCACTGAACGTGTTCTCGTCTGCGTGCTAAGTTTCAATCTAT
This sequence comes from Cecidostiba semifascia, assembly GCA_900474235.1. NCBI lineage: Eukaryota > Metazoa > Arthropoda > Insecta > Hymenoptera > Pteromalidae > Cecidostiba > Cecidostiba semifascia. Next base: position 1,584 of record UCQR01098570.1, on the reverse strand, counting down.
TATAAGGTACTTCTTTATCTTTGCTCGAAAGTTTATAAGAGAAGACATGACAATGGGAAATTGTCTGCAGACGATTTCGAGGGGCTTAAAGGATGTGTATGGATTTATTTTTCTGTATTAAAATAATATACAACTTTTATTATAATATTTAGTAGTTGATATCAGTATTTGGTCAGCCGCGTATTTTAATTCTGTTTTCAAAAATTTACTCAAATCGGTGTATTATATACAGTTCATGATTTTGGCATATTTCGTAACATTGAATTTATACAACGTTCAATTCCGCTCGTATACACACGCATATATACACGTTATATACAGCAAAACTATAATCTCCGAGTTCTATAAAAAAAAAAGAATATTCCCCCCGAAAAATTCCAATTTCATCGGCAAAACACTCGACGCTGTTATATCGAGCGCGAAAAAAAATTCAATTCGCAATTTAAATCTCCCGCGTCGACCAGAAGATCGTTATACGCGTATACATATACAAAAAAAAACAGATATACGCGAAAAACGCAATATGAATTGGTTCTATACACACATACACAGCTATAACACACACCTACTGCGTCTATATACTCACGATTGCGTAACTAGATTTACGAATTGTTGCAGCGAACGCGTCGCGCTGCGTTACGCCACTCGGTATTGGCGCCTCGATAAGATCCGAAGCAATAACAAACAGCAAACAATGCGACAGAGCGATTTGGTGCAATATGACGTGCGCGCACAGGTCATATATGTATGCGGATGTATAGAATATGAGGGCGAGTGTTTGGATTTTAAAAATTGAATAAATTTCAAAGTATTGCGCGAAAGTTCGCGTATGAAAAAATAAAAACATTATTCATCGAATGCCAAGAGTAAAGTAGATTAAAATTGCGGCCGCAAAGCTTTGAAAGGATTGCCAAAACGCGTGCGCGGTTGGGGAGAATATAAACAGAGGAAGAAATATCACGAAAAGTCTGATATTTCAGTCCGTTAGTGTGTGTATATATACTAGCAGAGGACCGTTACTTTTTCTATTGAATTTTGTTGTTGATGTGTCCTCCGCGTGTGTACACCGGCCAGTGTGTAAACGAAGTATTGTTTTTTGCGAGAACGCGCGCCGCTCGTCCGTTAAACAAGTTAAATCGGAAACACATCAGCGAACGAGCGCGCACTCGATGTTCCACGACATGGTCTTTGATCATTATAACCAGCTCGATGAAAAAAGAGAATTGAGTTTTCCGGAGTTTTAATCTATATGTATAGTTTTTTGCAGCATCGTTTTGATTTATTTTTCACTTTTTAAGTGTATTTACTCGCAGGGAAAAATAACAGAAGCGCAACGTGTAATTAAATCTTTAAAAAAATTGTAGTTTTTATTTTTAATAATAGGCTTTGATAATTGCGAGCTATCAATTATATACGATTCTACTATACAAACAGAATTAGTTGATAAGTATATAGGAAATTTCCTATCGATTAAGGGGAAATTCAAATTTCGCGCCACAATATAGACAATAAGGCCGCGTTTACATGGAGTCTGGGAATCTTAAGAATAGCAGATTAGAGAGACTGGGAGATTTGAATTAAATG
>UCQR01098568.1:0-10066 GCA_900474235.1 Cecidostiba semifascia | reverse complement strand
ATCGATCTATATATAATTATTATTCTACATAAAAAATGGCTTGATTTATAGTTTCCACCTTTATTTTTAGGTATCCCAAATCTACAAAGACTGTTCACTGCGAAGTTCACTGACCTGAAGCTTTTTGACGCTTATTGTTAAAAATTTCTGGCTAGAATTCAGCTAGAATTTAAAAATGTAGCGATATTCTGGCGAAATTATCGTCTAAATTTTTTATATATGTACAGCTTTCAAGTAGCTCAGTTAAATTTATTCCGCGCCGGAAAGAAACTCGCATAAAAATTGTTTGCCACTGCGGCTTTTCCCTTTGACGCGCGCTGTCGAAGCGTTATGTATATGCAGTTTGCTGTTTAATTTCTCTCAACGCAGGACGTATTTTCACGCTCGCGGCAAGTACAATCGTATATAACAGTTCGAAATTTACAGCGCACGGGCGCAGCCAGTGTAAATTTTCGCTCATTCAAATTCCGAAACAAAAGAATTTCGTTACAAAAAAAAAAGAAAAAACAAAAAAGCGCACTGTTATACACATCACAGCGAGCATAGAAAGAGCCGACCGCAATATAATGCTCCCAGCTGCAAAGGTTTTCAGAAAAAATAAATCCTCTCTTAAACAAGTGATGACCGGATGTTTCGAAGCCGTTAAAGAAGCGATTTGATTGGTTGAGAAATGAATATCCGGTCTGAATATAGCGCCTACATATATTCAAAATGTTTCGATTTTGATTTAATATTTCATTTTGAATTACAAGGAGTTAATAATTAAGTTTTGAATTTTGTATATAACTGTTTTGGAGTTTGTGTATCAAATCACTATATTATAAATTAATATAACTACGATTTTTATTACCTAACCTCAAAAACTGAAGCACATAAAATAAAGCGCGCTATAGATTTTGCTAGAGTACATAAAAAATGCTCGTTTGCTGAGTGCGCGCTTTAAATTCATTAGAGAGCAACAAATGGAATTGTCCTCGGCCTCTGACGAAACGCGCTTGTTAGCGCGCGCACGCGCGCTTTTGATAACAATTATACGAGCGCGGAACAAGCTCGCGGCGATATTCGCATATATGGAAAGTGTCGCGAGCTCGATGTCGATGTTACGCCCGGTTATTAGCGCGAAATCGTCGCTGACAAATCGGCCGTTAACACGTGAGCAGCAGGTGACTGGGCGCACATGCGATGATGATCGCGAGCGACAAATTCAAGCCTATGCCCGGATTTGCGAGTAAGAGGGTCACGCCGTTTGATTTATGAGGGAGATTAGTACCGCTGGGTTATTAGGAAGTAAGCTGTTGCTGGCAGGGGGGTATGTGTACTCTATATACTGCTTTTGTGACGTTGAGTATACACGAGCTGCCGTGTTTTATGAATATGGCGCTGTAATTATCGCTAACGAAAAAAAAAAATCAAGCAAGGGGGCTTTGAAGAATGCTCGAGCGATTAGCCGTGGATGAAATGCGATAATAACGTGTGCTTGTGGTTGTATTAATTGGATTTCACGGTTATGTTTTGCTTCGAGGACTTTTCAATCAGTGCAGCGAGCGTGTTTTATATTTATTGAAGGATGAATATTCATTAAGTGGAGGCAAGGGCTGGAAATCATTGTTTAAAATATAACCATGCGCATTTTTGCGATATTTTATACCTTTTTTAGCTACGTGTAATTAAATTGAAGCTTCTGATGTAATAGTTGATGGTGGTAATAAAATTATGTTGTTCATAAAATCTCTCGGTATCTGATTGAAGAAAAATTTGAAAAGTTTTTTCAACACACAACTCCAATTAAATTTTTACTGCTTGTGCACATGCATGAAACCGGGGCCAAAAATGGCGAGCCATTTTTTTATGTTCCAGAGAGCGATTCCAATTTAGAAAAAGAGTTATGACAGTTTAAAAACTTCTGCAGTTCGCAGCTGCTTGAAAAAAGAAAAAAATGATGTGCAGTTGAACTTGCTAGAATTATAGTTTTAGGCGAAGCGCGGCAATGTATCTTCGCCGCGATTCATGCAGTTGTAGAGTCTAAAATATCGTACCTGTGAAGCAATTTGTAACGGCGAACATTACAATCGGTTCTATCCTCGAGCTACAAATTTTGCTTTTTGTAATTTCCACTACGACTACGAGCGTATAAGCAGAGATAATCCCTGTTGTGAAACTCGTTTCGGAATTTATGCGCATTGATCATACGTATGACCCCGGGGTTAATGACCCATTCGTTAAAATTTGAAGAGGCAGTTATTGTTTCGATAAAACTGTGTGTTTTCGCGCTCTCGTTTGTTAATCTCCTCTAATTATTGCGTTTGTGTGTTATAGGTGAGTTGCAGAGACTTTATCAATATAAACCAAACGCATCCGCGGCTGAGCTAATTAACGTGAGTACTTTGGAAACAATTACGCCGTTCAGAAAATTATATATTCATAGCGAACGAATATTTCCAAACCAAACACGTAGTCGGATGTTCTAAAGTCAATGAAGCATTTTTTTTCAATAAATTCTTTTCTCCCAATGCGGTTTTGTGGCCTCGACGTATCCTGAACGATATATGTCGATATATCCGAGCGAAACGTCGTTTTGCGCTGCCTCGCAGTTCAGTTCATTTTCATAACTAATAACGTTATCGCTCTCGCGGGGAACTATAGTTTCGAGTGAATATCGATCGCTTTGTCGTGATAATCAGTGGCCGCGGTTCTCGCGAGATTCATTTAGCATTTTGCGTTTTAATATGCGCACCTATATATACTCGTAAATTTCCCGTGTCCGACTATGAAAAATGCGTTCGGTATACATATTTGATAATATCAGCCTTTGATGCAGGCTCGCGCGGATTGATCGGGATAGGTGGCTAAAAGTAATTGACCGCGACGAGAGAATCCACTGACAAATCGAGTAAATTGGTCGTTGCGAGCCGAACTCGAGAGAATGATCGATTGAATTTGTTACGCTCGCTTGGGGCGAAAATTTCGCGGGTGTTCGAGCTATAAAAAAAAATTTTTGTAATTTTTTTTTTCTATATTCGTGCATATGGGAAAATAACAAAATGTTTTGTGTTGTAAGGATTAATAAGTTAGCTAAATTATTGTTTGGAAATTCAAATTATTATAGCTATGTATGGATTTGGTAAATAATTGATCGCTATGAAAAGCTATCGGCTTTTGTTGACGGAACCAGCATTTCGCATTGCTCTTGTCTTTGCATAAATCATATATAATGTAGCGGGTGTGCTATATTATTAGAGTAACGATTCAATTATTTCCAATATATTGAGTTATTTTATTGTTTCGAATTTATAGATAGTTAATACTAATGTTTGATTTATATTGATAGAGTAAGCGCTTTGGGCACTGGACAATTCATATCGAATAACTGAAATTCTGTATTGTGAATCAGCATTAAAATCATTATTTACATTGCATAATTGAAAGCCTTCAAAAAATATACATTTTCCAGGAAAGAAACATTTTAAATTTGAAAACGACGAATCGCTGCAGCGTTACAAAGTGGTTCGATATAGAACGAAATAGAATTGAAAAATTCCAGAAAGAATCCTATCGACGAAATTGGCAAAAGTCAGAGAATCGCGCGCTTCGAATCTACGAAGCAGCAGCAGACGTTACCATACCTTTGATATATCCCCACGAAATTATTCATGTACGTATGAATAATTTTCCATCGTACGCGTAGCATATCGCTTTGATTCCACAAATTCCATCTTCACCAAAACTTATGCATCTCAATTTCTCTTTTGCGCCCAGCACGAAATTGTTTCCTTTCGCGCCGTTGCACTGTACAGACGACATCAGTGTATAATTTAAAATCTACCAAAGAGCCTTATACTTATCAACGCCGAGAAGAAAAAAAAAGAGGTAACAATGAAAACCACGACTTTTGCCATCTCGAGAGTCGTGTCATTCCAAGTATGCGAGAGCCATTGTGCGTCGTGGCGGAGCTGGACTATATATACGACTACGGAAGCCAGCCCGAGGGCTATATTGATTCTCGGGGCGGGTATATATCGGACGGGAATTGAGACCGAACGAGGTGGTGCCGGTTATATTGGACGTTGCCGCAGCCGCGGGCTGCACACTATGCCAGCGCTCGCCGCAGACTCTAATTGCGTGCGCCCGATCATTCCGCAGTCGAGCGGCAGCAGTACATAGCTCCGGAGTCGCTTTCATTCCGAGGAAACAAATGTAGCGGACAATCAGCTGATCAGAGACTGGACTCGTTCGCGAGTAGTGTAGCTCTGTCTTAGGCCGCACGATGATCGAAATGAACGTGCGTGCGTACACAGTGCGAAGGTGCGTGATCATCGTCGTTTGTAATGGTGCCGGATAATAGTTTCTTTCGAGGGAAGAGATGAGAGGATATTTTTCAGGCTAGAGTTATTAATTTCTTTTGCATTGTCTGCAGATTGGGTTTTTTTGTTCATGCATGAGATAATCCTGCATTTTTTCTGCAATAACCTTTCATTTATTTTCGATAAATTGAGTACTGATATAATTAAATGTAGGTCACTCGAGGTATGTCGTATTCATCATTTTTAATATCCATTATTCGAACATCGTGTATTCGACATTATAAATATACCGAGAGCTTATTGTAAATTATGTAAAGATGGTGTGATCAAATATTTCAAGCCGTGTGTCTTATCATTATAGTTATTCATTTTTTAATCATAAAGCGTCAAAAAGTGAGTGATGACATAATTTAGAAAGTACGAAGAAACTAATAACTACTTTGATATACAAAGTCCACAATCCTGACGTTATATGATTAAGAACGTAAGTAGCCCAACAGGCTGACCAAAAACGATATCCACTACTTAGGCGACCTCAAATGATTAACTAGCGTGACACGCAGTCTGCGTGTAAAGCCAAACACCCCTTGCAGCAGCTAACTCCTCCATTTATAGTTTGAATTATATAATCATTTCCAATTAACGTCTGCATAATAGAAAAATTATTTTTTTATACTCACGATCACTCTGATGTGACGTGTACACAACAACGAGAAAAAAAAATCGATCATACGTGGCGATCTGCAGCAGGAGCTTTAGAAAATCCAAATCCGAGCGCACACGAGGTGGCTATTACCCAATGAATTAATTCCGCAATAAATGTATACAATTTATACTGATGCCGCGTCCTTCGTGTGCATGTACATGTGCACGAGGAAGCGTATAAGAACCGACAGTCACGCACGCGCGTCACGCATGAATACTATATATATATATGTATGTATGTATACATATATAGAGTCCTGATGCGTCGCTTTGTTAAAGGGATCCAATTACGCGTTGGCCTCGGAGCGATGTAATGACGGATGACACAGGCGCGCGGCAATTTTTCTCTGCGCCTAACGGGCCGCGTATAAATATGATCAATCACGATTAGCTCGAGAGCTGTATAGCGGTATACTTGTGTATATAGTACTCGTGCACGCGTCATCTACGTTTATTCGCGTGTGGATGAATCTGTTATTATTATTACACGAGAGATTGAGCCGAGTGTTTTCGCGCGTTAATTGTTGAAAAAGAGGGGGAGAAAAGCTCCGGGTAGGCGATAAGCGCGCTCGAAAGTTTAACGAGCTTCCGTGTCATCCGTCTCTTTCTGCTGAGCTTCGCAGAGTTTTTCAGTGACGACACGACGAGCGGTGTGTGCGTGTGTGTGTGTGTGTGTGTGTGTGCGTGCTTCATCTGTTTTTTCGAGATTCGAGCATTACTCTGTGAGCAAAACCATCGCGCGAGAATTTGATGCGTTTATTAGGTTAAACTAAAAGTGATGTTATTTATACTTTGCCAACAAAAATGTAGCTGAACTCAGTATTAAAAAAGTTCCGTCACGTATATTATATCGGTCGGTTTAATTACCTTCGCCGAATACTTATTAGCAGAATGCGGAAATGTTGCTGAGTGATACGAATTATTGAGTCGATGTAGAATATATTAACCGAAAAATTTTGCTGACAGAGAGAACGCTCGGTTTTGCTTGGCAAGCTTGAATTAATCTTGATTGGGAATGAACATCGGGCATAAATAATAATAATAATCGATGTGGCTCAATGAGCTTGCACTGGTAAATAACTTAATCAAGATCGAAAACTTGTTATGCAGACAAAGCAAACAATATTATAGAGACAATGTTAATGACTATATAGCTTTCGCTTGATTATACATACACGTATACTAGCTGTACAGGTGGATATAATACAGCTCTTTCAGACCTGATGGAGTTAATTTGTATAATTGATAAGCTAGTGTAGAACGTGCAACTCTATCCCACATTTAATGATCCATATATATAGAGAATGACATAGTAATAGGTATCTGTACTATTAAATATAATTAATGAATAAAATTAATAATAATAATGACGCAGCGCTTTTCGAGTTTCGAGAGCAAAAGTATAGTCATTGATTAAATACAATTTTATAATCTAATACTACTATATTGTTGTTGCTCATTCTTACGAAGACAGCTAGCACACGTATTTTAGATTTTTCGAAAAGCTTGCTGAAAGTACTATACATGAGAAATATTAGTCTCGTATATATTTTGAAAAAGATTAAGTTCAAAGAAAAAGAAAAACGACTATTCCGGAATAAAGGCAGCTATGAACATTATATCTCGAAAGAAAAACAAGCTTGACATCCCATCCAGCTCTGCTCTCTTTATACTTGCAGCCGCACTATTACGCACTCCTACCTTCTAACCAAGCATCCATCCATCCTCAAATATCCAGTCAGTTACACACTTTGAAACAACAGCGGCGTGGTCCTATATCAACCTATGCAAATCGCGCGCGGCCGCGCCATCATGCACACCGGTCTGCTTTGCACACAAGAGCCGGGCACCACACTGGAAAGAAAAGAGGGACGGAGAGATAAATGGAGGCAGCGAATATTGTTCACGGCGGCCAGTCATAATTCCGCGCGGGCTCGATTATATTTCTCCGAATAAGAGCGAGCGTGCGCGCGAGTGAGAGGTGTACGCTCACCTAAATCCGCCCTGCACCGACACGAACACTATACCTATCTCTATGATGATCGATTACCGCGACCAGTTCTCCTATTTGGAGAAGAGCGAAGAGAGAGAGAGAGAGAGAGAGAGAGAGAGAGAGGGCGAGCGAGTGTCCACAGAGGCGGGCTCCATAATTAATTGCAAATTTCAAGTGATGTATAGGTCCTACTGACGCGAACCTCACGGCATAAATTATTTTTGATTTAGGATTCGCGAGCGATCGCGAGCCGCAGAATCAACTGACCTATCTCTATCTTTCTCTCTCTCTCCCTCGGCTCGAACCCAGGGCTCTCTCCGTTAAAGTCAATAGGGGCCGAGTATTCGCTTTGTTGCAGCGTCTGCCTGTATAGAACGCTTATATGCTTCTTTGATCCCCGGGGCTTTTCCGAGCCGAGCTGAAGTTTGCGCACTGATTATGGACTGATCACGATAATGATGATGATAATGATGAGAGACGAGAGTGGATTCCTTTTGACTCTGATGCTGCCGTAGCTTTAATGTGAACCGGATCTATCGTTTTGGTGCTGTAGGATAGGTCAGGTGAAAACAGTGCTTTTTGAAACGAATGTCTTAATGAACTGATGTTGATTTTACCAGATTCGTTTACTCATTAAGGCTTATCAATATCGTATAGACGGGATTCAGTATTAAGAAATTTTTATGCGGGAAAATGTGCATCAGATAATTCAAAATTATTGTACATTTTACTCGTGTAAACAACTTTACCAAAATCCAGACGAGAGCGAAAAACAAATCAATGCCTCAAGGTCGCTGCTCGCCAAAGTCTAGTCTAAATGATCGCCAGCATGACTATAGTCCCGCAAAATTCATCGACAGAATTGCCACGAAACGATGCTCGCTTTTCCCCGCGAAAGAAAATAGCGAGCGCGAAGTGATTCCGGGCCAAATAGGATTTGCAACGCGCCCTATTGAACTTTGGCACCAAAAAGAGAATGAATGAGGGGGGGCTGTGCGGGCGAGTAATCCCGATGCCGGTTTCGCTCCTCGCTTATTCGGACTTTTTCTTTTGCTCGCGCTTGTATGTATACGTGTATATATATGCGGATCCAACGCGAAAGAGCCGCTTTAGCTCGACAGGGATATAGAGAGTATTATTTTTGACGCGTATAGTAAACATGATGAACGACGCGATATATTCCAGGGGATTTGCGCGCGATAAACATTCCTGTGTGCGTAAAAAAAAGACAGAGGACCGAATTCGCCTCCCGGCCCCCTGGCGCTGATTTTCTCTCTCGGAAATTGCCGTCGTGTTCGTGCTCGAACGATAGTTGAAAATTAATGACACCAGTTCTCTCTCTCTCGCACGCGCGCGCGCGAATAATAGAAGAGTAACACAGTTCGCGCGAAAATTTCACGCTCGGATCGAAGTCGCGGAATAAATAAAAGACTGCTATATATATACGGCGTGCATCCGCGGAGCACAATACTCGTGGCAAAGCCACTAATAATAAATTAGTGCATTTCGTTGCGGCCACTCTTTCCAGCGAGCCAAAAGAACGAGAGCGAAGACGAATGCTCGAAAGGAAGAACAGAAGAGAAGAGAGAAGGGGATTGGGAGGGTAAGATTTAAGCTTGCCGGACGGACGCCTTTATTCCGAGATCGGCGATTTATCGCGCGCAGGAAACGAACCGCGAACGCACTGGTATAGCCGTGCTCCTTATGCATCGCCCTGGATGTGTGTGTAGGTGTGTGTGGCGATGGTGTGAGAGAAAGAGAGAGAGGATAGCAGCAGACGGTCATATCTGAGTGGGTGGACTGGATTTATGGCTCGATCGCGAAGTTTAAGCGAGAACCAGCCGCGTAGAGGGTAGCTTGCTGCAGCTCTCAAGCTTGTTCTGCGGTCTGCTAACCCTTGGCTGGGCTCGAGAGCTGTGTTGGTAGCCGCGACGTGGCCTTGAGAGGAGCTTTTGTGCGGTAGAATTTTTCGGAGATCTGATTGTGCTCGGTGCTAATGGCTTTTGACAGCTGCTCGGAGTTGCGGTAATGTTTTCGATTGGGGCCACAGACGTTCTTTTTTTGTCGTTTGCCTTTTTATTTGGAATCGATTTTCAAAAGATCTTTGTTTTAATAAAAGTGTATTATTAAAAGAATAATATACTTGTCGGCGGCACACTTATTTCAAGAAAGTCTGTCGAATGCATTTATATGATCAAGGGTTCTTCTTGTTTAGCTATACACTTGATCCATTGTACAGACCACATGTTTGTATATCGTGATTGAATTTATTTTACTTTCCTCTTCTATGTTCAAACTCAGCAAGACGTTTACAAGATTACGAAACTTTATTAAGGAACACAAATGTAAAATAAATTATAAGTATAATATCGAGTTGTTTAATTAGCACTGATTCACAGGTAAAGTAAAACAAATTACACGATTTCAATATGGTTGACGAAAGTAAAATAGATGTATAAGAGAGAAGTAGAGGAGATTAAGAGGATGATGGAAGGAAAGGGAAGAATAGATAGGAGGAGGTCTATCCCGCTACGATTTTAACCATCCCGTGCAAAATTTCCCCAGGGATCCCGTATGTATAATCTACTTTTGTCGGATAAAGTAAACTCGCCGCACACATGCGGTCCCTTTTTTAAACTCTTTTAAAAACCACGCTATGATGCATAAGACAAGTAGACGTCAAAGTGACGCGTTACGTTCTTTTACAACTTCTTCCGTGCCTACATGTATTAAAAGCGAATATACCATATAGGTGATATTAAAGATCAAACGATGACGGTGAATGCACTTTCATAACGAGACGTCATATTATACGTATTCATTTTGGATTTCGTAAGTAGCGTTTTTTTTAATGAGCCTCTTTTATCCGACTTTTTAATGCTCCTAGATGAATTCCCGTCATTATAAACTTTTCAAAAAACTGTAAGGTGCCTATTCCGGACGTAACCGGAGATTGCCGAGACTAAAAGCGAGTGCGACGCATGTAAATTTCTTAGTGTTCATATATTGCTTAATATTAGTTTTGCCAGCGTTTTTCAGCCATTTGGTGCTCATTGCGCGAATCGGC
>UCQR01098567.1:0-23574 GCA_900474235.1 Cecidostiba semifascia | reverse complement strand
AGAGAGAGAGAGAGAGACCGGATGTCTTTCTGCAAAGCGTTAACGACCTGCGAAAAAAAAAAGGAAATGGACAGTCCTCTCTAGCTGATGCTGATTGCGGATGAGTCGTACGCATACGACATGCTCGAGTGCTGTTTGCTAAGCTTTTGAGAAACGTCGAAGTAAGCGTGATTGATAATTATTTTTATAATAATATTATAGATTTTTATCAGTACACATAGTCAGGATTAATATTTGAAAGAAGAAGAAAAAAACAATTTGCGTGCGCGCACATGTTTAACGATCGAAAATTTCTAGCGAAGCAAGAAGGCGCCGCTCTATTAAGTCCCGCACTCGCGTACCGACACTTCCGCGGGAAAGGAATTCAATTACGCGAACGTGAGGTATATATAATATACGGCTATGTCCAGAAAATATTCATGAGCGATAATATTATATCTATATAGCTCGAGACACGCGCCAGAGAGTCGAGGCAATGGTTGGAAGCGCGAGACAATGATCCACGAAATCCAAGCGCGACACGCGATTCGATGCTTGTGAGAGAAGTGAGAGCATCGAAAGGAATTTCGTCTCTTGTTTGTTGGAAATCGGTATTTCGTTTGTTGAGAGAAATGTCACTGGAATCGTATATTATATAGCGAGAAAGTCCATTGTGTCGATGCGGGAAAGTTTCTCATCGGGTTCTCGTTTATTTGTCAGACTGCAAGTGTGATGTATAAGGGATGGCTGATGTGGTTTGTTTTTAAGAAACTTACGGTTTTTATTGGATTAACAGGACTACGTTGATGCTTTGTTCAATGGCTGATTCGAATGAGGAAGACGAGAAAAAAAATGCTCTTAACGATGCGGTGCATTCAATGCTGTGTAACCGTAGGATGAAGTCAGGTTAATTAGAGGAACGAAATTTTTTATTTTTGCTCAAAATTTCCGCTGTATACTAATGTACACGAGAGGATAGTACAGTTTTATTGTTCTCACCGCTTGTATAATTCATAGGACAATTTTTAGAAAGTTATGTATCGGAAAGAGATTCTCAATAAATCTAAATATAATAGATGAATTAAGCCGCCGAGTAATTGGCATGAAGCCATATTTTCGCAGCACTTCCTGTGTCGTAAAGAAAAATTGAAGAAGAAATTTCCCGCGCTGTTTTTAATTACTTCCCCGTAATTCAGCAATAACCAGGAAAGGCGCGCGCATAATATTCGCGAGGACAACGGTTGTGTCCAAAGAAATAAACAAGTGCAATGCCCTCTGCCATTATATACAAAAGCAATCTCCACTTTTAGGTGTCAATAACTCTTCTAAAAAAAAAGTAGAAGCAGAGTCTTGTATACCAAAAAAGGCAGACTCTGGTGTCGTCCTTATACGGTATTCAAATCAGTTTACACTCTCATTATTCTCCAACGGCATAACGACGTCACGGTGAAAAGGCGAATCAGATTGTGATAATAATTTTACGAACTCTCCGCGGATCCTCTCGGTAATCCGACCATTTGAATTCCGCTTCACGCGTGTACACACAGACACACATACACACACACATATCTATACGTATTCATATGCGCCGTTAGAGCCGCGTTAAAACGCCCAAATACGGCCGTGAAAGAGAGGCTAGTTGCTTTATAAGGGCATCAGTCGCGCAGTTGATTTTTCTTTGTATGCTAATGAAGCTTGAATTTTTTCGCTTAGTCGTGTATGGATTGAGGGACTACACTCGTTGGCCTTTATCATCGTCGTTAAGTTTCTTATTTTGATTTCTAAGACTTGTGATGGGGAATATACACGCGGGAGAGCTATAAGTGACAGGTTTCGTGACACTGCGGCAGAGGAACAATATTCATCGAGAGATATGAGGTATCATGATTTTTAAAGAGTTGGTGATTTTCAGAGTTTTCTTCGTATTAAACAGGTCATCATCACTGGATTGGTATTATGTTTATTTTCTATGAATACAGTCGTATTCGTAGATATATTTATCGAGAGAAAGAAACTGGATTTAATAACACTTTTTAATGAGAAAATCGAACCTACTTATCTCCCAACGCTATGATTTATTAATACCGTTTTGCACGGTGTCAAGTGAAAATTACCGTCTTAAATAGATGATTACTCACTTCACGCGTCAGTGGTTTTTTGCAACGACACTAATTATTCTTCTTGCTTGTATTGATTTTTCTTTTTCGTTCAGAAAATAATATAACAGGACGTATAATAGGAAATAAATGTATGCAGATTCGACGCCTTATCAGAGAGAGAGAGAGAGAGAGAGAGGATTCAATTCAACAAAGAACAATGCATCGATAAATTTTCACCGCTTTCTCCTCGAAACCCGTGCGAAGAATCTTATTTTGATAAATACACAGTGTCTATACACTCCAAAAGCTTTAATTATACACAAAAGTCAATATGGAACGAAAAAAAAAATGAACAAAAAAGTTTAGAAAAATAATTAATGCCGTTCCGCGTACTCGTCAAGCCAAATATACTTCACGAACTTAATTACAAACAAGCTCGACCAGAGCAAACATAATTAAGGACTGCGTCAACGAGCGGGAATCGCTAGTTCTGCGGAGAAAAAAACGGTCCTGTCACTCTCGTGCCATTTGCTCGGGGAAAGGTGCAGTGCAACGAGAAATGAAAAGTCCCGATGTGAGAGATGATCAGCGAAAATACAAGCGTGTTTCGCGTCATGAATGAGATCGATGAGGATCGGTTGAAGATTGTTTTTCTTTTTTTGGATTAAGTTTTTTGCTGAGCATACAAGTTGTAGTTTATTAAATTGAATTTTTATTAGAGTGATGTATCATGTGGTTTTGCCAGATAAATCGAACGCTCGTATTATAAATGTAACGTTATCTCATATATAACATGTATATGTTTTTTTTTTTTTAAATTCAAAAGTTTGCAAAATAGCGTATAAAATCATGAAGAAAATTCAAACACAGAGAGCCCCATCGATTATAATACAAAATTCGGAACATCAATCCTGCTCCCCGACGCTCAAATCAATCGAAACACAATCTCGACCTTCACCGAACGAGCAATTAGTCGTATCAGAGAAGCCGTAAAGCTAGCTCGAAAGAGAAGCCGCAGAGACACCGCGAGTGAAAAAAGACGTTAGATATTACGCCGTTTTCAGCAATTAAACTTGCCGCAAATAAATGAGCGACTCATACATCTCTACTCTCATATACCTTTATACACACACACACACACACCATGTGTACACTACATACACATACACGTACGCAGGGTCTGCAAAGGAGTCGGCTTAAACTGCCGCGTAATTGGCCGCGACAGAGGGAAAGGAACAAGGCTCTGGCATACAATCAAGTGCTGGAAGAAAGCCGACAAGTGCCGTCACTTCTCTCTCCTAAGGAGATTCAGAGCCGAACGGGCTCGAGCAAGACCTCGTCATGGATTATCAGTTAGCGCCGCGAAGTATATAGTTGTGTAGGTTTTGCTTTTTATCAACTTTACAGCCAGTGTATTCTAAAAAGTTAGTAACTACTGTGTAGCTACTAACTGAAAAACTGCATGACTGAAACACGAATGACTTGCTTTGTATGTACAGGAGCGCCGCGTGAAAATGAGAAATCGGAGTTTTGCGTTATAGTTGAAAGAGAAATTTTCGTGATTTATGTTGAGTGTATACAAGCGAGCGTTTAATGAAGGATATGATGCTGCGGCGTGTTAATTGGGGGTAACGGATGGTATTGTTTATACAATATGGAATGTGTTAATCTTCGATGAGTCGAGAGGCGGAGTCGCGTTCTGAATGAATCATTTCTTATATTACAGACTGTAATCTCATTTGAAATAAGGCTTCGTATATTAGTTTTGCGATTACGCACATCTGTCGATCGTTATATCTATTATACAGAATGGATGGTTTGAAATAACGCTGTCTACGAAAATTTATAATGAACACGTCTCTGTATGTGTAAAAAAAAGTGCACTTATACAGCGCAGTTTACATAATGATGCTCGTGGTATTAGCATTTTTAACACTTAAAATGATAGTCATTAAGCAAAGAAAGAGTTGGGTATCCTCTAGTTAATGGTTTAATTAGAGGCCGGATAATTGAGCGAGAAAAAAAATCGAGATACTATACGCGTCTCAATTGTCGAAGACGAAAGCTTTTCCGGCCAGTGAGCAGAGACGCGCCTGCGCAGTCTCTGAAAAGCCGTTTCGCAACACTTTTCTTCGTGGAAACTTCCTCGATTGTGAGTCACGCAGCGTAGTAAAGCATCGCGAAAACGGGATGCAAGCGGTCATATGAATACTTCAAATTCTATTGTTATTGAGATTATTTTTCTGTTTAGATAATAATTTTATCGTTTTTTGATGTAACTTTTAAATAGAAATAATATCAATTTTTTTTTTTAATTTTCTAGCTGAAAGTATTACTCATGTGGATTGCGATGACTGTACATCCCGATAAGATATACTCCATCAGAATTAAAACTCGTCGAACGAAAATATTCTGACGTAATTGCCCAGCTAATTGAGTTACAAACCAATATTTACAAAAGCAACAACCATCATACACACCGCAAACCAGAAAGTAAACACAAACCTCATCGCTTTTCAATAGCATCAGCCCCAACGACTCTCCGCCGCGCGCGTAAATTGTCGTAAGTCACGCACAGTGAGCTTCTCGCGCTTTACACAGCAGGTCACTCGACAATCGGCTTTTCTTTCGTTATTATCCTCTCTCTCTCTCTCTCTGGTGCAGGCTATATATACATCGGTTTATTGTCCAAGCGCGTCGACGATTAGGCCTAGCCTCAGAGAAAGGACAGAACGAGCGGAAATTGTCCGATGATTCGGTCCGATTCCGTCCCGGTCGACACTCGTGACGAATATCCGGACGGTACTTTCACCGATTGTGTGTCTCTCTGTGTGTTTCGCTCTCTCGCGGCGGCGGCAGCGGCGTCTGTAGTTCTCGGAGATGCTCAATTTCCGTGGCTGCTGATATGCTGACCCGGAAAGTCGCCCGCGGGAAAAATTGCCAGGATGATAATATTGTGTCGTTGTGTAGTGCAGCAGATTCTTTTTTTTTTTTGCTAGAAATTTTGTTTTGCAGGGCAGAAGCAGAAAATTGGAAGCTGAGGTTAGATTGTTGCTTGCATTTGAATCGATAACAAAGTTAACGTTGAAGTAGGCGGAGAGGTTGGACTTATTACTTTGAGTCATGATACCTTTTGGTAGTGCTGAAGTTTTTAATGTATTATGCATAAAGGTAGTTTTAGATTACAGTTCGTCACAGATTAGGTTAAGTCAGTATTTATACTGTACAAAATTAGTTTATTCTTTCGTGTGATTATTATTTTTATGCACCTATTTTTGGAGCCCGTTGCAGAATGATTCAATTCAAGCGCATTCGAATAGTTTTCATAACCAATTATTTTACAAAAATATTTAAAACAGTGCAGTAGTAAAATTGGCGTTACAACAAGAATAACATCATTATTACTCTGTTTTGCAAATCAACTTTATTAATGAACAAAACTTATTTCAAAGTACGAATACATTTAAATTGTTCATTGAACATTGTGTGCATTCAGCCATATCGTGATCCAAACTGAAATGGTTTCTTTGTCGATAGACCAGCTCGTTTCGTCACATTCGATTCGAAATATTTTTCTTCTAAAATATAATAATTCATTACCAAATTTACAATTTTTGTTTAATACAATAAGCTATATTCTGACATTTCAGTATCGGTTATTATGGTATCGAGATCCTTACCTATGTCCATAGATTTCGACTGAGCTAAGTCGCTGCAGACAAGAATAATTAAAATTAAGACAAAGAAACAGAAATTCATCGCGATGCAAATAGAACTTCACTGTCCGTATGAAAACTGAGCAGTTTATTACGTAGCGAGTGTACTTTTACTTCAAACTTCGTGACTATGAAACACGTAAAAAGTCGTAAAGTAGAGAGAATGAGATAATCTGAAGAAATTTTAACCTAATAGTCTGAACTTATAATATACACTAGCATTAAATTCGATTATCCAACTAAAACATTTCATTATAACTATACGCACCTAAGTATTCCGCATACGATCTGCAGCGCATAACACAATTCCACATATATAATGAAGCACACAATATCTCCTCTAAAATTACAAAAATCATATATACCCGCACACTTCCGGCAGTTACAAAACGATCAACTACAACAACTCCTCAATCCTAAATCCATGAAACCGGTCGGAAGCAATCATATCAATATACATAACAATCCAAGAGCCATACACGTGCCGCTCATAAAGCCGACATCTCCTCGTTGATTTACACCAGCAGAATGTGATTTCCCTGCCGAATCCGTCCCATAAATCGGACTTAACTCTCGGCGCAATAATTTTCGGCCGCGCCACTAACACAGAAGTGAAAAGGCCCATTCAAATTATTACGAGAAGCTCCAGGCGTGCATCGCCGCGATTGTGGGAACGAGTATATACATACATATACACCATAAGTACTATTATAACAGTATATAGGTACACATACAGCTCACCTGCTCGTACTTCCATGACGGCTGTGTGTTGCGCAATGCGCGCTTTCTCGTAACGCGAGCGTATGTATGTATATAATGTGCGTTAGGTATCGTGTGTCGAGAGGCATTAATAATCCACGCTTATACGTTTTCTTTCCTTCCCATTATTGCAAAAGGACCGACCGGCCGGAAAAATGTACCAACTGCAGCGTCTCGTGTGCATTAGCCGAAAAATATGAGCAGCTATATAGTTTTCGTATTAAAAAGAGGACACACGGCTGCTGGTGTTGGTATATAATAGGTATACATCTTTTGGGGAGCTTCGGAAGCCTGTTAGGTGTAAGAGCTGAAATTGGGATAGCCTGAAATTACATCAGGAAGGTTGACCGCGTGATAAACAATGTTGTCATTGTGAAAAAGACGCCAGTCATCATGGTGACGAGTCGATAATTGTTATTGCGCTTTCGTTCTTCATTAGAATTTATTCTTTTTTTTTCGAAAGAATATTCTCTAACGATTATATCGAAATGGTTCTATCTATACAGCTTTTAAACGCTTAAAAAAAATTAATTTCACAAAAAATGTGGTAAACACAACGTTCACAAGGTTATCTAATATCAAAGTGAAATTATAAACGCACATTAGAGTGTAGCGTACACATTATATGATATAATGGTGAAATCGTTTCTGGGATGACTGCGATGATATACGAATATAATATCTTCCCATTGCAAAACTCGGCCGACCGGAAAAATGTGCCAACTTCCCACTTCAGTCTTATCCAAAAATCATGAGAACGATCGGCTTATCCATGCGAGAAAATTTCACACTTTTCATAAAGTGTAACAACCATTCGCATAGATCAATCTCGACTCTATGGCTGTATTTATATGCAGATGTTTTGAAAGAACGGAAAGTTGGTTCATCCTTGTGTATTTCCAGCTCGATATTACAGACCTAGAAGTGGATAATTGCCAGCGATTTCTTTCAATTGCCGCCGACGCTTGTATACAGACAATTTTAAAAATTGTATAAAATTGAACGAAAAAAAAAGTATCTCTGGGAGAAGAAGAAAAAACGGATAATCATGTAATGGTTTGTTTGCTCTACGATAATAGCTCAGCAGTAGTTTCTATTAGAAATTTAAGAATGACAAACTTAAACAATTAACTTTCGTTCTAAAATGACCTCCATTAAAGTGCAATAGTTTCCATCGGCTAACTTCGAAGCCTTTTCCCACGCAATTGCAGTATATCACCAGAATTTATGTAGCGAAAATTTTAACTTTGATTTCACCTCTGATATTTCAACGTGATCTACGATGCGGTCAGTCGTTACAATTTTTTTCTTAATCGTCTCCATTTCACCTATGACTATACGAAAATTATTCTAAGCTCATGTTATCCACCTAATCGATAACCCTAATCAAAAGTCACCTACTACACTGCCCTAAATCAAATATTTGCTCAGAAAATTTTTTTTTTCCAACTTCCGCACAACACACAGAAACCATATGACAATCTTCCACTCGCTCGTCAACTACGTAAAGCACCTGAGTCAAAGAGTATACAACCGCTCGTATATACGTCGCGACGAGCCATCGGCAGACGTCGAGAGCCGCGTGTGATTCACGAGTTCGGTCAAACGAGAGCTGCGAGCAACGTAACGGACCATCGAGTCCAGACTCTTTCTCTCTCTCTCTCTCTCTCGTCCACGCGTTTCCGCGGTTTATCGGGACAGCGCGGCTTGACTATATGTATATACTATATAGCCGCGTGTCGCCCTTTTTGCCGCTTCAACGACTCGATTCGACTTCCTTTACACGGGCTTTTGTGAGAGCCGTTGTTTCGCTATGGACGTTACTGGGCGTTGAAGAGCCTTTTATGGGCGTGTAATGATTTTCAGGAGGTTGGGCTGAGTTTACTTTTTTTTTTGCTGATGGGAAGAGATCTATATTGTGAAATTTTGATTGTACAGGATTCTTGTGAGTGCGATTCGAGCTTTGAGATACAACTTTGTCATGTTGTGTATTACCACTTAGAAAATTGAAGCAGAGTCGATAGAAATATATCTAATAATATCTAAAATAGGGGAAAAGTTTTTAAGAAATAATTTCACCAATATTTTATTGCATGTGTTTGAGAATTTTAAACCATGCTTGCGTATAGTCTCAAGCTACTATAAATCAGGTGTGAATACGATATACACAAAGTATGATAATGTTATTCTAGCTATTGTGTACATTGATAATAGCACGCTGACATTACTGCAGTATATGACTATTACACTCAAAAGCACATAATTATACTCTCATGACATTGATCGTGAATCCATACACAACGATTACAGCACGACTATAATGGCTCTTATCATTTGCATGTATCAATCAAAGCAAAAAAAAAGCCTCTAATGCATACAATCTACGGCCATAAAATATCAACCTCTATATATACATCGATCGACTCTAGCAATAATAATATCCTCCACCTTCATCACAATCATCATCAACTCACGTGTCTATCCTCGAAATCTCGAAACACAGTCCTCGCCGACAATCTCAGTCATGAAATCTCTTGTCGCACACGAGTCCTCTCCTAGTCACTTCCGCACCAAGCGCAAGCGCACACCATCAAAACAACGACTTGTCTCATCGATCGTATCGATCCAACTATATACACATGTATATTATAATAGAAACGCGCGCGCGCGAGGATCGAGTGGCTCGCGGGGCCAGACAAACACTACTGAGCAAGCCTGTTGCCGGCTTGGTTGCTTACCTCTCTTTTTCCACTACCATGAGGCCACCGGCTGCAGCTGAGAGAGAGAGACACGGTGTTGTGTATCGTGGTGTCCCCTCTTCCGCGGCGGCAGCGGCTCTGGTTCACCGTTACCGCGTATATACGCGTCGATGCACCAGTCCTTTTTCATTACATCTCTTGGACTCTGCGCTTTTTGTTTTGCTTCTTGATCTGCGACTTATTATTCTTCTTCGATGAGCCGTGGTGAGATGCGCGCGAATAATCGACGAATTGGTTTATTAAGGAAGAAAGGATATTGTTATTGGTGAAGTTTTAGATGTTGAAATGTATAACTTTGTTTGTATTTAGAGGATCTTGTAATGTTGGACGATATAGTAAAGGTTTTATACTTGTAAATCAATATTTTATAGGTTTTATAACTTATAACCAGTTGTTAGCCTTTATAGGTACCTGGAATTGTTACATCGTCTATGGATAATGCAATCGCAGTGTCTAATAATAAAAGAACTTTGAGGAATTTATGAAGCAGTATCATTATCAATTTCAAAAATAGCATTAAGTAGATTATTTGGCAAAGATTCAATAATAATATCAATATATCATTCTACGATATAGTGCTTAATCATCATAGATAAATTAAAATAGCAATTTTGTAAAAATTTGCATAAGAAAACATCTTGTTGGATAATAGCTATAACTGCTTAAAACGTCAGCCCTGCCAGCTGGTATCATTCGTTAACTAGGACTGTCCAATAATAAGCTAAGCTATTTTACATCACGTGTAGAAAATGCTTCAACGCAAGATAATTATCAACTAAAAATAAATTTTAACACAATTCGATCAATTTATTTGAAAATCATCAAGATTTAACACGAAGAAATTTTAAATTTTAATAAAATACAATTTCTCTATATCCATATACTAGGTTCTAATCATATTTTTATTCAAGAATTTTGCATAGAAGCAAATTTCAGAATGTATAATATGAATTGGTGTCAGATGTCTGGGTTTGTGTGTCTAATAGCTGCTGAAAGACGATAGTAAGTATAAGCTCATTGAATATTTGGAAAGTGTCAGCTGTCACACTATCAACCGGTTTTTCAGAAACTCAATTGAGAAATCTACCTATTACGCTTACGTTTTGTTTTTCAATGTCAAACACGCGTGATAACAATCTACCTACATACATATAGCAATGTTTGTTTTTAAAATTAAACTAATTTTTAAACACGTATAATAAATACAATTATGTATAAATTAATCGTACAAATCAGACATTCGGTCTGAAAATTCAAATCAAATCAACAACAGTCTTTCTAAACAAATCCCCTTATACGTTACCAAGAGCCTCTACACCCGCTCATATTTCGCAGACTCGTTTATTTACGAAGAGGCGTCCACTCGGTGATTACAAACCTCTGCAGCGCGAAGCTGCTCTGATCTGCACCAGCGCTCGAGCGTATATGTATGTACCGAGGCATTAATCGGCGTCACGTACGCGTCTACACGTCGGCGCCGACCGTACGTGACCAATCCGGCGGCGTTTATGGGAATCCGCGCCGGCTGCTGCACTATGGGCCGTATTTCCGCTGGTCAGGTAACACTGGCCAAAATATGACAGCAAGTGCGCCTCGTTCGTTTGGCTTTTTATGAACGATGCTCGCTTTGCATTTATAGGAGCCATGAGCCATTGTTCGTGCTAGTGATCGATGCTTCTTTAGAATTCATGATTATGATCCAAGTATAATATGAGTTTTGATGAGTGCGAGTACGATTAAAATTTCTTCGTTTTATCCTCGTAAAATACAGATTCGTTAAGTGTATAAGCTTTGACTTATTCATTTAATAAAAATAAACAAATGAATATGAATGCTAAAATATGTATAGTCTCGAGTTTTCAAGTTAATAAACTGGTTTTTCTAATCAGCAGACCAATTATAAAAACTCGTAATTTATATACCTGGAAACACTTTTTCCATATCTGATAAACCAAGTATGTGAAAAAAAAGAATATTGAAACAAACTTTTAATGTTTCCAATAAGAATGAATGAAACATTATACAACAAAGTTGCATTTATACAACAATTTTTCCATACTAGCTACTATTGATTTATGGATACCTATTTCGGAAAGTATTACTGCATAATCTTCAGCAGGTGTAAAAGATAATCCTTTTTTCACAGAGACCTCTAGTATTTAACGAGTGTAGTAAGTACTACGGTTCGTGCTCTGCGGGTAAAAAGTGTACTCATACCGACGCATCGCACTTTATCGATTTCTAGCAAAATAAGTATTTGTATGAGAAATTTTACGATAGATGATGTTACTTATACATATTCTAAGGAATTGTACTAAATTTTCAATACTTATTGTGTTTGAGCTGTCGATATAACCGGTTCTTAAATTTTTATTGTCTTTATAGTTTGTACAGATGCTTTAAATATTTTTTTATTCTGGGCCTGTAATAAATAACTGGGGTTTGTAAATTTATATTTAAAATAAATTAAAACTGTAAATTCATTATTGATGCATCCAAAGAGGACGTAGTGCGAAACGATTAACAAGAATAGAGGTCCTCAGAATCAGGATTGAAGGCTTTTGTGTATGCAATTTTTGATCATTAAAATTCACGCATCTCTAGGTTGTATAACAAGGATGAAATGATTAAATTTGATTGTGTGGCCTAAATTGGAATACGTCAGAAACATAGAAACATACTGTAAATATATTCAATGTGCGGATCAGAATTTACAGAATTAACAATATCGATTTTTAAAAATTCCAATGTAAAGTGTAGATTGTTGGCTGTTGTTCTATCACTACAAGTGCACGTTACACGCGCAGTCAATCATCAATTTCTATATTCTTGCTATATTACATTTAATATTTTAGTAGACTTTTAAACTGGCCAGTTGATTGTTATAAATTATAAATAGATAGCAATCAGTTGTACTAACTAATTAAAAACTACTATCTCAATAATATTCATAATTTGCAATCTTTAGCGAGAAACAGTTGCAATCAAATTCTTACGTTTGCTTTATAAAAATTTAAAATTTCATTCAATTGAAAGGTTATGATAAATCTTAACTCTCTACCCTTTACTCATGCTTGAATCGACGTTGATTTATGTTCACGCTCTATTAAAAGGCTCATCAATTATTTCCACTTTGAGTGGTGTCACTTTCTAACTGCAAAGAAATCGAATACCAATGTATGTATACACGAGAACAATATGGGTATATTTATACTTATAATCGCTTTTCTTTTTAATCCATTAGACAACCATCTGGCATATTTACCATAAGCTGTTTTAATACAATCTTAATACAGATGTATGCATATTATTTAAAAACAATTACATTCTGTGTAATGTCTTGAAGTATGATGAAGAACTGTAAGTATACGGTCAGATAACATTCAAAACATCTGCCTCTTGTTTAATTTTAGTCAGATAGTGTTTGATAGCCTGACATATGTTGCTTTTATTACCTTCTCTTATCAAGAATATTTCCCACATGAAGTCAAGTCGATTGAATTGAAGGGGCATCAGAGCGCACCTTCGTAAAATCAATAGGCAATTTTCCTTTCATGCATGTACCACATAGGTATACTTAATTGCTTTCTTTAACGATACTAAACTAAAAATTTCGTGAAGAAGCAACATCCCCTTTATTCCAGCATACAATATATTTCACATTCAGTGCGTCACACGCGTTTATCGATCCACCGACCCTTACTCATAAGCGTATTTGACGCGACGGAGTTCCCCCTAACAGGATTTTTATCGATCTTATCGCTCGTCAAACTCTCCTGCACTGTGGGTCACAGACGGCTTTTGACACATTTTTTTGTCCAACTCGTCCCTACCGAGCATTGGATAAGTATTGATAGAAAAACCCAAAGCATCTGCTGACGCGCGTGTGGGTATATATTTATTTTACGAAAGCTTTAAAATTAAATTTTTATTCAAGGGGGTTCGAAAACTCTTTCCATTATCTCCGAAACCGTTCCACTCTCAGCGAGCGCTGATAACAGAATTTATTGCAATTGCCCAGCAATAATGAAAACTGTATAAAAATAACAATATATAATAATTATTTATTGTTCGTATCTTGCCCCGGTATGTTCTGTAAGCGGGAAATTTGAATTTGGAACACCTCAAGATCATCGCGTCACTATATACCAAAACTCTACTACCTATAATACACACAAATGCGTCATCAATATTATAAGCTTCACCTCGCTCGATAATATCCTCAATAAATATAATCATCCCTGACTGGCAACTGTCCCCCACCGCTCGATTTTCGTATATAAGGCTTCCACCCCGTGGACAAGCTCCTGCGTCGCATTGAAGCCCACATCGCTATACCTACTCCTTAGTCCTGCAGTAGCTTGTCGTCGGAGCAGGCAATGAGTCGACGTCGACCTCCCGGTGTGCTTGGGACGGCCCGCGGCGTGAAAAGACGCGCGATCGTGGTCCCGATCGGCCATAATTGCCGATCGTCCTTTTTCGTCATCCGTTTCTTTCTTAATTAAATGCGCCCGATTGGACACCCGCCGATACGGCTTCCAATTATCGCTCTCTCTCTCTCTCTCTCTGCTGATGCTATATCCGATATACACGCGTGTATAAGAGAAGATACTTCGCGTGGGACTTCCGCGACGTCTGTTCGCAGTCGTATATATGAAGATTAATTAGTCGTCGCTCATGCCGAGAGAGAGAGAGAGAGAGAGAGCTGAGGACGATCGGCAGGGATGCTGTTTTTCTTAGGGGCGTCTATTGGTTTGTTTCCCTCTCTTTATTTCTATCTCTCAGGAAGGATGAGCTGCAGTCCTGGAAAAACATGGTCGTGTTATTTTTATTCTTTTCCACGACGACGATGAGATATACATCTCTCTTGATGAAGTACAGTAGATTGAACGCTGCGACGATGATAACCGATTCAATTGAGACTAATGATTTTCCCGCGACACAAAATAAAGAAAAAACTACACGCGTCAAGCATAATCATCGAAAACTGGAACAAACCACATCGAGACACACGTATATACATATTCTTCCCGCATATCTGACACACAGGCGTCTATCTCGTCGCGCGATAAAAATCACCCCTCATATCGAAGGTGGCGCGCCCCATCCCCCGCATACCTGGAGGCTCGATATATACGCTGCAATCGTGTCCACAGCTGCAGCATACATATAGATACGCGCAAGCCGCTCTATATAACGACCAGTCCCGGACGTGTCTGCTACTGCTGTTGCCGCCAGGACGAAAAATAATTGGACATGAATCCGGTGTGAGCGAGAGAGAGAGAGAGAGAGAGATAGCTACCGTCGCCGCTATGCTGATGCTCATTATATGGGCAAAGCCTCATGCAGTATAGCGCCGGTCGAGTGCAGCGCAAATAGGACGCGCTAAATGTTATATACGGCGTCGGCGGCGCCTCTTTATACGCGCCAGAGAGGCGCGAAATGGCCGGCTATGAAAAGCCTCGCTCTCTCTCTCTCTCGCGAGATTAGAGAGAGAGAGAGAGGATGAGTTTTGAATGGCTGCAGTATAGGTGTGTGTGTGCGTGTTTTCAAAATGATTGACCGTGGCTCTCTATTGTTTTCGTTACACGTTATAAATAAGCTTTGTAGTGGCGATGAGTTGATGAATATATCGCACGTGTGCATATATATCGACAGTGTGAAGCAAAGATCTGATTTCTGTTCCGAATTCAGAGTATATACGCATATAGGGAAAATCATGCGGAAGAAAGGATCATCAGATACGAATCACCTGACGAAAATCACGACACATTCACAACTCGTGCAGAACTCTGATCTGGACGCGAACTCGTTGTCGTCGATTGTAATATACGCGCATTGATTCCCTCGTATATACTCTATATACATGTCAACGTCTCTCGCCTGCTGTGTCTCTTTCTCTCTCTCTCTATACAGAGGAGCATCTCTATACGAAATGCCTTTCTCTCCTTTTGACAGGAATTCTTATCTCCCGTGTCCTTTTCTTCCACGACTATATACGCATGTATATGTATATGTGTACCTTGGGCGCTTCCTCCTTTCCACTCTTTTTTTTTTCTCCAAGTACAAACGCGATTGGCCGGTGTCGGATAAAGAACGCGTTGTCAATCGCATGCGTATGTGTGTATACACAGGGGGATATATGCAGCGCCGTAGGAAGAAAGACATCAAGAGCTGCAGCCGACCTCCTTTGGATTCTCTGGGCTGAAGGACTCGTCGTCGGAGTTAGTATTTTTCTGCTGCGATTTTTCTTCTTCTTCTTCTTCTTTCGCGGATCGTGTGTGTGTGTGTGTGTGTATATGGTATGTATCTCGATTTCTTTTTTATCCTACTCTGTATATTTTGTACCGAGAATTTTTCGGATGTTCACGAGTGTGTGAAATTGAATGTTTGTAAACTTTTGATGATGCTGTACACGTTGTCGTATTATATTATTATCGAAGGGAAACATCGTAGTGAGATTTGGATAATTTAGAGCGTACTGGATATATTACGGGTTTCTCAATTTTTAACAAGGTTATCAATAATGAACATAGTATTGTTAATATATAAAGTTTATCAATGATCAATTGGTTGGAGATGTATGGAGTTGAAAATATCAAATATTAACGAATTTTCATTAAAAACTGTCGAGAGAGTATAACCTAAATTTCATTTCGATTTATGCGTATACCTATACGTGGAATACGTATTCATAAAAGAAAGCAATTTTGGTCTGGCCCTTCCCCCACCACTTAAACTCTCCGTGTCTCTGGCCAGCGAATATAGGTGGCGCATAAGCACTTTTCTATTTCCCTCATCACAATCTACGCGAAGAATGCATATAATAGAAGTGTGCCATATCAATTATGACAACACTACTTTTGTTTGGACCTCCTGCTTGGGCCACTCATGCTATAACTGCTGTCGTATAGTGGTTCCGTCTCAAATGGGCCATATTATCTTCTTCAATTTTTCGCATAAATCTGCGAGGGTATTCTGTTTTAAATATCTATATTAAAACTGCTAGCTACTGATGTGAGGTTATAGTTCCGGACGTTTCGACTCATCGAGCGTTTATCCTCGAAATCCCGTAACGGTCACTGCGAAAACAGAGCCGTGCCGTAAAAAAAAAAGTAAAATATTCCAAAATGTGCAGGCCAACATAAAATAAACGAGTGTAAATTGCTTAGCAGAAGAACTGGTTTTACCATGCGTTTATACACGATGGTAGGAAAGTTATAAAAACATGTCAGGATAATCGGATCAGGAATTCAACATATAATAATGCACACTCTACCAAATAAAAATTCTGCAGTAAATTTTACCAACGATTTTAATACCCAATATATACACGCATCGTTAATCATTCATGCACTCAGCAAAACCCTCCCGCAAGATTATTTCTCAGAAAGTAACTCAGATAACGCGCAACTATACACACCAATCGCTCAATAAATAACGTCCGTCAGTCCTTATTATCCACCCAGTCTGCCTCCTCCGTTTGATCTCTCTCGACGAACTTATACACTACGACTCCACCCCGAAAAATCTTTTCGACCACAAGTTTTTCACCTCCGATATACGATGTAAATAATAAAAAAAAAAAAAAAAGAAAAGCATACAGGGGGAGATGACCCGCGTCCTCTTGATATCAGCAACGTTCGATCTCTGACGGATAAAAAAGACGCGCGCGCTACAAAGGGGGAGTATAGTATACAGTCCCTTACGCTATATACACTCGTCCTCGTCGTCCCACATATAAGTACATATACGATTTCCCTCGACTCGATCTTGTCGCGTGTGTCTTCGATAATTTCGATGCGGGACTGCTGTCGTCCTTTTTTTCTCTCAGCTCTCTCTCTCTCTCTCTCTCTCTCTTTCTCTCCTTCGCCTTTATACCTTATTGTGGGTATTTTTTTCGTACCTTTAAATATATATATATACCTATACACACAGACATACTCACCCTGCGTATAGTGGTTTCCAGCTCTCTGTCTTTTTTTTTTCTTTCTTTCTTTATACTCGTATCTGTTGATCGGGCCGACGCTGTTTTATTCATGAGTGCGCCGGGGATTTTTATCGCTGGAATGAGTATTATCACATTAGTCGAGCACCTTTAGCACCCAATTTTGTGTTACTGCTGTATATATACACAGAAGGGCAGAGCTATGTATAGGCTCGACTTTGATTGCAATTTATTGCATTATATTTTATAGCTATACACACACACACACATCGCGGATAATACAATATTTCGAAAATCTGCAGTGTATATTATAATAATAACAAGCGCACACGAGAGTCATTATCATACACGCGGAATGTATATATTCCAACAATATTTTCGTACCTGATGTGTATATATATATTTTACCCGTAAAATTGAAAATCGAGCGTACAAGTGCCGAGATGCACGCGAGGAGTAACGCCGGAGTATTATTATCGCATTAACGGATAAAACAGCATTTAATTTATAACGTGTATAGCATACGCATATATAATAAATGAATGCGCGAAAATTCAGCTGAAATAACAATGATAATAATAATAAGCTCTTTTATTTTACCACTTCGCGGGAAATCAGAAATAAACTGAATTTATAAAGTCGACAATCAGTAAGTTAAAATCGAACAGCTGATGCCCTTATCGCGCCTCGAGATCTCAATCGCCAGGACAACGGCTGTTTTCCAGTGTTATAAGTGTGTCTATATACACGGATCGATACACGAAGCTTCGCTAAATTGAGATATCGTGTATGTGTGTGTAAGGGGCTTGAAATCGTATTATACATTTTGTTGCTGTAGCTATATAATAATAAAAATAAATTAAATAACATAGTATATCGAGAAACTACATACCTTCCTACATCCCAGACACAAACTCGTTCAAGCGACTCGTAGCCGCTCGCTGGAAAATCGGCAAGGAAGAGGGATTATTAACGAGAAATCACCGGGAGATACATCAAGTAAACATTATATTGGCCCGACGTTCTCTCAAGCAGCAGCAGCAGCAGCAGCAGCAGTAGCAGATCTACTGATGATCTCTCCTTAATTGGCACTGCTCTCTCTCTCTCTCTCTCACTTCTGCGAAGTCACGAGCAATTATATTAGAAATTGATAATCCGAGTGGGCTGTTAGAGGGATGCAGCGCCGGAATATTAAGTTAATTGAAGCTAAGACGCTAATTAGCGGAAAGTGCGGCAAAATAACAGCAACAGCAGCGAACAAACTCTGCGACTATTATATGCTCGTGATGATACATTTCTCTACTCTCGCCGCCTCTGCATCGGAGAATAACTGAGCCGTGTGAGAAACGCCCTCGACTACTACTACTGCGATTTTATTTTCTCTCGAAGATATATATCTGGCGTGAAATGATCGAATACACACGTATATATACACACACATATATTTAACAAAATGAAAAAGAGTCAAACGCTATACGTATATAATGCAAAGCCATGGTACACCCCCCGCATTTCGACGATTAACCACGACAAATTGTTTAATGAATAATTCATTCGCGCGCAGCGCGCGCACGTTTGTTTTGCTTCGTAAAACGTGTCCCTTCGGATCAGCCGCGACGCTTGACGCTCTTTATGCCTTTGCATAATCGCGCGCGCGCCTCGCTCTTTACGACGACGCGCGACACGGCGTGTCTTTTTACGCGCAGCTGATAATTGCGCCCGAGTCGGCTTTTAATTCGGACGATAATCAGAATTTGCGAGCGTGTCACTCTGTATATATACTTACTCCGCGCGCTCGAATGAGTTTTCTCAAGGCGTTAGTATATACGTGTATATTGTATATACGAGCATCAGCTCTGACGATATTGTCTCGCTGTTGTTGTTGTTGTTGTTGTTGTTTGGGGTGTCGAATCGATTTTGTTTAAACGATGATAATATACACGTATGTTATATACGAATGAACGACTCTTTCGTTGGCTGACAAACTGATGAATTTATTCATTTACGCTGCAGCGTCGAAACGCTATACATTTACATAACATTATTCGAAACGGCAATTAGTTTCGCGAGCGACTTTAATGAAAGGGATTAAATCAACCGGTGATGCTCTCTCTCACTCTCTCTGATGCGCGTTCGTCGTTTGCGACTATATATATGTATGTACGCGAATATTGAGAAATGATAATCACTATTATTTTGCGAAACATTAATAAGCAAGAATGCGTGTTCGTATATATTCAGGCATTGTTAGCATAAATACCTCTCATTATAGTGCAATTAGTGTATATAGTATACTATACTGTGTCTATCGCTAAATTCGTAACTATATATCATATAAGGCTGTGAGTATTATCATTACAGCAGCGATGCGAATGTTTATACCGAAATGAATAATTAAAACAATATAACGCTGAGAATCCACTTGATTCATTTATCAGCTTCTAACGGACACAATATACCGAATTTCGTACAACAAAACCTGTACTCGTATTCTCACACACACGCACACACGTATCCAGCGAATCGTTCCATTAAAGTCGATTTGTCAAGTCGGCGCCGATATAATGCGGGACGATATACATCATATACATACGCTTGTGACGTCGCGTGTGTTCGCATGAAGAAGAAGCGAGGCTAGCTCATCTGCATAAAAGTATGTCCGACACAACACACAGAGCCCTCGTCGTTGAATATTTGTCGATGCCTCTCTCGGCGTCGTCGTCGTCGAATTTACATAATTTTCGAATGGCGCGCGCGAGCGGGAAATTTAAAATTTACTTGCCCGTCGAACACTTACGTATAAAGAGAAAGAGAGAGAGAGAGCTCTCGCGAAATGAGAGACGAGCGCACTAGGGGGTGTGAACTCGCACGTGCTAGTCGTTCGAATTTACGTATATAAGTGAGGAAAGTTCGAGCTGTTGGAAATAAATTTAGTGGCTTGGATGCGTGTGCGACGATCGAGTGTTTTTAGCTGAGAGGAGCGAAATAAAATTCTATACTGTTTTTAGGAGTGTGTGCGATATTTTATCCAATATAACAACGGTATAGAGGTATATACTTTTTTTTTTTTTAAATAAAAGCATCGCTCACACGCACGAGACAAACAATTTTTAACCTACAAAACGCCACCTGTGCACCTGATGTGTTTACCCTTTCTCTCGTTTCCTCTCCTATATATTTCTGTTATATATGTGTGTACGCACTCACCGCGTGCGTCTCCGAGAAAAAACGAGAATATCCAGGCTCTTATACATACATTTCTATTTTCCGCCCCGTCGTTCCTCTCTTACGCAATCGCCTCCTCTCTCTCTCTCTCTTTTCTCTCGCCTGATCTCTTCAGAGGCTTCCTCAACTCTCCATTGTCGTCGCGCGTTTCTCCCGTCGCGCTCAAACGCCCGGAAAATTATCCAAACGATGAGCCAAGCAGCTGTGACGTTGATTTTTATTAAAATCTCCTGCCAACTCGAGCGTATATTATATACATATATAGTCAAAAATTTCAAATGCAAGTCGGATATATGCGAGACACACTGCACACACACGCGAAATGCTTTATTGCGGGGGAGTGCTGTTGTTGTTGTTGCTCTGCTGGCTTGAATTATATTTCTTTTCATTCTTTTCCTTTTTATGAATGAACGCGTCGTGTTCCTCATTTGAATATTTTAGCGGGGACGCACGGGAGCGTTGTTGTTGTTTTTTTTTCTTTCTTTTTCGCTCTGCGGGAGGCTTGGGGTTTTTAGTGTATGGATTGATTCGGCTGTTTGACATGCAAATTGATCGATGGATATATATATTTTTTTTAATTAAATTGCGTTTCTGCGAATGTTGCGGCTTTGTTTTTTATACCCCCATGATGCAATTATAACTCGGAATTCAATCGCGTGGCGAGAAAATTTCGTACGAAATTCAAACATCGAGCAAATGCATTAATATATGCGCCTATGTTTAATTCCACGAACACTAGAAGTTAAAAAAAAAAACGCTAACGACATGCGTGCGCTCTCGTGAAGAAAGCTCGATAAGCTTGAAATTAAAGAAAAAGAGCAGTTGAAAAGTCCTTCCTTCCATACACATCAGCTCTTGATACATGGAATACATATACAGAAAACAAAAGCGGTCACGCGCCGCGCGACGCGGTATCAGCAGCGAATTTCAAAAGGCCGCTTTGTCGTGCGAGAAATTCGGCTCTCTCGCGCGCGCAATATTCAAAAGCACGGCGCACGCGCGCGCCAAAGGATAATAATTTCATTTCTGGGATTGCGTATATAGAGCGGATGAATGCGCGGACGCGTGATTTCGAAGGGGGCGGTTCTCTCTCTCCCGTCGGCATTCGTGGCTAGTTAGAGGTGTATTCATTACAAATTACAGGCCTCCGCGTGGTTTTATCGTAAGCCGCAGAGATAGTAGAGATAGAGGGAGACGTGTATGACACTGTGTAGTTGTCGTTGCAATCGGCCGGCTCTTCTTCTCTCTGCAAACTGGGCTTTTAATCCGGGAAAAGATGAGTAATATAGAACTGGCAGTTTGTTTGACTGAAGGTTGGAAGTCTAGTTTGAGAATTACTTGACTCGTTTCGGTTCTTGATTTTTTTTTGTAAGGAGAGAAAGAGAGAGAGAGTTGTCGGGATGGGCTGTGGTTACTACAGAAGGGAATCGCGTGGGAAAATTCCAGAAATTTATAAAAAGGAAGTTGATATCGTATATTATGAACTTTTCGTCATCAGTTAAAGTTCTCTTGTGGGAAATTAAAAATATGGAAAAATTAATGACAAGGCCTCAGCTATTTTGACGGAAAATATTTATTATCTCATATAATATATGATCAGTTCTCGGCTGATCAATTCCTTAGTCTCTGGCTAGCAACGATAGATTGCGCATGACACTTTTCCATTTCCCTCCATCAAAATTTGCACGCCGAGTCTAGATATAGGAGTGTGCTATCTATGCCAACACTGCCTTTTGTTGGGCCTGTTGCTTGGGTCACTCATGCTATAACTACCTGATTCACGGTCTACTTTTTTTCTACAAGACTTCTTAGCTCTTTCTTTCTCAAGTGTTCTTAATTCGCAGTTCAGAGAACCAGTATAACACGACGATTTGATTTACGAAGAGACAAATTCACTGCTGATATCAGTTTTTTAACTATGGAATATGTCTTTACGTGTATAGAAGGAACAGCACACGCCGTACTTGCAAAATGACAGATCGATTAATCAATAGAGAATTAAATGAAGCGATAATAAAACAGGATCTACCTACTTGATGTGAATAATTATTCTTGGCAGAGCCATCCTGGTCTTCTTGCGCAGGCTTCACCGTACTCCTATAGTCGAGTGTATCCTATACTGCATCCTTAGCTTTGAAATCCTCGTTCTCTCGCTCTCGTCAACATCCAACAAATGAATAGTAAAAAAAGTGGTCCACAACAGAAGAAAGCAAAATTCGAAATTTTAATCCATAGAAAACTAGTCAGTTTTACTAATAACAATTGCTCACTTCTGTTTCACTTAAGTCAGTTAACAAAAAAAAACACACTTCCACAATACAACAACAACCTTCAATCCACGCGAAAAACGATCAATTCACCGCCTTCCCCTTATAATCCGAAAACCAAGCAGTCTTTTGTCACGCGTTCACAGCTGCAATAAGTCTCTCATTTGTTCTAATAGCCGAAAGTCGGCCGTGTCAGTGCAGAAAAATTTGTCACCCGACTCCTCGCTAACGACCCGCGCGCAACTCTCTCGGTGTATTTTTAAAGGAAAAGCTCTCTCTCTCTCTTTTTTTCTCTCCCGTCAAACCGTCCAGCCCGAGAGGAAGAAGAAAAAAAAATCAATCTAGCCTAAGCACCCTTCCTTTTCTTGGAGCCTGGCATCAGCAGGGTCGTACACATCTGCCCCCCGTTGAGTTCGTGTGGCTCATCGGAAAAGAAGCCCGTCACGTTCGTAAATAGACTTTTGTTTTTCTCCGTGCGCGCGTGCGACAATCTATACCGCCCACGTGAATTTTCGTCGGCTGATCGTTTCTGCGACTTCTTCTTCTTTTTTTTCTTCTTTTTGTCGTCGGTGCACACGTAGCTGCCAAACGTCTCTTGGCGTCGCGGTGGCAGTTTCTCTCTGTGAAGCGAGAGACCGGGTGCGTAAACAAAATATTTGCCGAGGCGGAAAAGGTTGAGGTGTATCGCGAGTCTTCTTCTTTTTCTTCCTTTTTTTCTTATTTTGTCGTCTGTTTTGTGCGGGGAAAGAGGAAGGAAAATGAAATAAAGATTGAGAGCAAAGAATATAAAGGATCAATATAGTTTGGTAGAGAGAGAGAGAG
>UCQR01098566.1:0-11236 GCA_900474235.1 Cecidostiba semifascia | reverse complement strand
TCCGTTTCGGTAGCCGCGTGAATAAATTTTATTTATATTCCATTGAGAGAACGCGCTCGCGCGAGGAAGTTCTTTTAGAGAGAGAAAGAGAGAGAAAGAGAGAGAGCGAAGTGAGCCGCAGGGTGCACCTCGTAACTCACTGCCCACGCGTGTACCGTTCGCTTCTGCTGCTGCTGCTCCTTTTCCCTCTCTCTATCTCTCTTCAGAGAGCAGGAAGACTCTTCTGTCGATCTTCTCGCACTTGCGTGTATAATATAACGAAGCGACGCGTTTACGCAAGAGATTTATGGACGCGCGCAGTTTCGGTAGCCGCAAATGCAAATCCGACGATCGATTTTTCAGTCTTATATTGCTCGCAAGCGCAAGCGCAAGCGCGCGAGCGATAATGCCGTAAGTAATTCGACTTGTTATTACGGTTATTCAACAAATTGTCTGTGGTGTATGTGTACGCGTGTATACGTAAACTTGAATTATCCGCTCATTAATTATATCTGCTGCTGCTGCTGCTGCTGCTTAGAATATGTACCGTTTTTTCTTAATGGCTCTCGCGCGCGGCCAGTGTATATTTATGTATATACAGGCACACTATGTGCTGCTGCAGGCGCGGGTATGCAAAACTATACTATATGTATGTACCCACATAATCGCGAGCGACTGGAATAATAAAGTGCTGAATCTCGTTCCGTAACGACAGACTCTCGATAATATACATTTTCGCGGAATGATTTCAGCCACGCGTGCATGTGTATGTCTTTTTATAGAGACGAGCTTTTCCGTTATAATTTAATAATGATGATAACGAGCTTTGTGCTTGTTTAGGGATATATAAGCTCGGACGATACAGATTTTTCGTACATAATACAATTACGCCTCGCGATATTGCGCAATCCTCCTAATTCCTCCTCGAGAGTTATAATAATGAAGCAATTATCGTTTCGTATTGTGCGACTCGCGCGAACGGATAGAATGAAAATTCGTCGCGCGCGCGCGCGCGCGAGAAGTCCATAAATCAAAAGCAGGCGGCAGTTTAATTAATATACTAAAACGGCAAAAAGTCTCTCGTCGATGTGGATATATGCGCATACATCACGACAAGAACAAAAAAAAAAGGAACGCTATACACAATCTACTACTCTTATACACATTATATTGTCAATGTGTGTCCATATAATTAAAACACGGTCGCCGTGTGGTTCTTTTTTTTTTTCTCTCTCTCTCTCTCTCTCCTCTCGCGAGAAATTTGCATTAAAAGAAAAAAACACGCAGTGTATACATACACACAGTACATAGAGAGACGCGTATATATAACCATTGTTCCAGCGCACATCCGTTAGCGGCCGTTACGTAACGCGCTTCGCGGACAAATACGAAAACGCGAAATAAATCCTTTTCGCGAATATATATGCAGTATATATATACTGTATGCGCGCGAGGATTGATTCTCGCTGCGAAAGCGTGTGTGTGTATATATGTATAAAAATGCAAAGCGCCGTGTAGCTCGTCGATTGTATGGAGATATAGGCAGGCAGGCAGGCAGGTGTGCATCCTCTGAAAGTGTGCATTAATGAAGCGGTCGGTTCGTCGGTAATTTCAAACGAGTAATTTCCAGGAGATAGACACACACACACACAAGAATGGCCGAATTTCCAACTTGATTTTCCGCGAGAGAGATCAACTATACTATATTCGCGAGGAGGATTGTCGACGAGTATTGCGAGTATATATGGCTGTGTGCACCGGCTTTTTCCCGACTATCTAATAATTCAAGGCGCTATACAAGCTAAACGACCGCAGGAGAGCATAAATCTCGCGCCGCGCAGATCTTTCAATAGCTATGCTCGTGTATATACTTATACACGTGCTGGATTTTCCGTGTGTGTTTCTCCAAGTCTCGAGGAAACATTTGCTGCGTTCGGCGACGGAAATGTATCGCGAGATTCTTTTCTTTTGTTCTTTCTAAAATATCATCGTCATCCGCTTTATATATTAATTAATTAATTTTCCGAGAAGCGATAAGCTATATCGCTGTGTCATTATCGATATACAATAATTAAACAGAAGCGCCAGAGATTATACTCTACGCGCGCGTGTTCACAAAAGCTCTCTCGCGTGCGTTGTGCGCACGAGGAGAATCGCGAGGGCAAGAAGAAAAAATTTGAATGAGAATCGCTCTCGATGTAGAAAAGAGAAATTACAATATTGAGATATGCGGCGGCTACGCTGCTGCGTTACGTTCGGTCCGACGATTATAAATTGAAATGGTCGGTGTTGCCGAGATGAGTATGAGCGTTGAAAAAAAGCTCGCCCGGATGGGACACAGAGAGGATATACGGTGAAGTATATTTGTACTAGTTTTCTTCATATAAATACATATATAGCACAACACACTTCCCGAGAGATAAGCAGCGTATCTGTGTAATCAGTTATCAGAGATTCGAGTAATCGCACACGTGGCGATAATGAACTCATATTGCGCGGTTAAGTTCGTCAACTCGTTGCTGATAATCGGAACGCAGCAGCTTGTTCGGGCATAAACGATTGGAAAATCGTGTGGCTCATTGAAAAGGCGTTAAATTACACAGAAAGAGAGAGAGAGAGAGAGAGAAGGAGGGAGAGATCGTTCAGACGGACGTAATTACGATTCCGGAGAGGCAATCTGCAGACGTATAATGTACGGTGTAATGCGCGGCCTGTCGGCTCCCGCAGCGGGATTATTACCATAGTCGTTAATGGCATCATCCTCCGCTGATTTGCATACCGAGTCGCTCGCTCTTTATCTCTGTTTCTTCTTTTTTTTTTTGCTTTCGCATATTCTTATATTATGCTTCGAACAATGTTGCTCTTATAACTTACACGAGTATATTTATACATATATCTATGTATATATAATAGATATATGCGAGCTCTCTGAAAGAGGAGGAGGAGGAGGAGAGAGAAGCGTGTTAAGTGCGCTCCGCTGAACTTTTAGTCACGGCCACACCCAGGCTCTCCTCTCACCCACACCAACGTGTAGTATATCTCGCGTTCGCACACACGGACAGACACCTGGGCAGCTCCGAGAGCTAGCTTGACCCTTTTTCTGTGGCTGCTGCTGCTGCCTCGAAAAATATCTCTCTGTATATATGCGCTCGAGGCTGAATTCGCGCTCGCTTATATAGTGTCCCCCGTCGTTTCCTCGATGTTATATATGCGAGACGACGAGATGTATGGCTTTCTGCTGTATGTATAGTGACCCAGTTTTACTACACAATCGACATGTACTTGTTTATGCTAATTTTCGCGTTATACCGAATTTTCCGAAATACTGGCGCGTCCATCATCATCAGTTCTGTGTATTATGTGTGTAATTTTCTGCGCACAATTCCTTTTTCGCGGAGAGGAAAAAATACCCTCGACTGTATATGTATATACATGCAGCAGCTAAGAGCCGCGCGCCGCGCATAATTCAATTTCATTTCCAAGAATCTTCTCATCATTGTGTTCTATCGCTAGTCGGAGCGGCTATCACAATAAATTGCCGGCGCGAACTGTGTGCTATTTAAAATAGTCCCTCTCTAGCGCTATACTCGCCTGAGGCCGTCTCTCTTTCTCTCTCCGCGCTGTGAGTGTTGTGCAACTCGCACAGGCCTGTATACGCATATACGAGAGTCTGTGCTAGACAATGTGCACCTATATGTATACGTTTGTATGTGT
Organism: Cecidostiba semifascia; assembly: GCA_900474235.1. Lineage (NCBI taxonomy): Eukaryota > Metazoa > Arthropoda > Insecta > Hymenoptera > Pteromalidae > Cecidostiba > Cecidostiba semifascia. The sequence continues at coordinate 7,543 of UCQR01098566.1, read as the reverse complement.
GTGTATAAGTGCGAGTATAGACGGAACACAGTATCCTGTTCGGCTTATTGGGGCAAGGTGGCCGACCTTTCTGATAGTGGGTCTTATCATATCGCTTTTTCTTTTGCTTTGAAAAATCATCGGCATCACTTGTCGTCGCGTTTTTCGAAAGAAAAAAAAAACACGCATGATTATCACGATGAGGCTATATAAGAGCGCTTAAAGCCGAGTTATTAGACAAGTAGACACGAGTTTTTCCCGCCGCGCTTAATAAAACTGTCGATAGAGCGCAACGACGCGAGATTTTATTGAAAAGCCCATTCAATTTGTCTAATTAACGGCGTTCAGCAAGACGCATATAAGCGCACACATTGAAAAAGGCTGCACATTAACTCTATATCCATAAACTCGCAATTATGACGTAGTTTATTCGCGAATAAGCGTGTGTGCGTCTATGTGTATACGTACATATCGCCGCGCGGCCTTTCACAAATTATCCCTGCGCTCGGGCTTAATTGCTCGTGTATCATATACACTGCACAAGCTCGCGTTATATACATAATAAATATGAAAAACGTTGATAAACTTCTCTTCGAGCACACACGTGCGCGCAGCGCGACTCTTCTTCTTCTTCTTCTACTGCTTGCTGCACAATGAGAAAAACGGAGACGGTTTTTCGCGTGGCGGCGGCGGCGGCGGCGGCACAGCTGCGCGCACATTAATTAAAAACTCGCGTGATTTATTGGACTTTACTGTATTTCTCAAGCATCAGCGATACGCACAGACCCCATTAGAAGAAGAAAAAAAAAACAATAATAACCACGTACACGCGCGAGCACCGTTTAATTACACATTGTGGCGGACGAGATGCAAAAGTTATTGCTCAATCCGAGTTAGAGGATAAACACAGCGCGAAAATTAACACTCGCGCGCGGTGCCGATAAAATTTCCGCGACGACTTTCTTTCTCCGCGTGAATCACTCTCTGATGTGTATGAGAGAGAGAGAGAGACAGAGAGAGAGCGACGACAACGACGACGAGTCGATGAGAGAAGGGTATGCTCGAGGTGCTTTATGCGCTCGGCCGTGAGCCGAGAATAATTAGCGATAAATCAGCGGCTGATCGATACGTATATATATATATATATATATATATACAATTGCTGAGGTTGCTGTGTGCAGTTGCAGCCTGCGCGATAATGCAAGTATTTAGAAAGCCATTTGTTAGAGTATACACACACGGTCAAGAACCCTCTTTCGATGGTTTCTTTGGAAAAAGGCAAATCACGGAGTTTGTTTGGATGACGGCTAATGCCATGCTATTATATTCGTTATTCAATTGTGATCTCGGCTCGATAATGACACACGCGGGTTTCTATAATGAAGGCGCGCGCGCGCGCGCGAGCGAGAAAATTGTTATAATCGCAAAAGCCGACGTTGACTCAGCTGTAGCTCTCCTCTAAAACTTGCGTATACGTCTAGCTTTCAGCAAGATAATATATAACAAAGGTCTTAATTTTCCCTCGACTCTTGCCCAATATAATACTCTCGCTACAGCATATATACATCCCGCATCGATCTTGTTGTATACTGTTTTTCTCGATAGAAAATACTCGCGCGCGGTGCGTCGTGGGGTAACGCCTATTAAATATAGTGTTACAATGCACGCGATATTAGTATGCTAATGGGAACTGCGAGCGAGAGAAAGAGAGCGGCCCGTGATAATAAATGTTTCGCGGGTTCTTTACACAGTCAATTTGTATTTTACGAGTGGAAACACACGGATCGAGCATTCGAATGCTCGCGCGCACGACCCCCGCGTATAAATCTTCATTATACATATACACACCGCAAAATAAGAGAGTGAACACATATACATATATAATACGTATGTATAAGAAAAGAAGGAGGTGTAGTCGTATCGCTCGTTTGTTTACGGCCGTGCGAATATTTCGGAGAGTTGCTCCGTTTATCGAGCGAGCAGGCAGCATTATTCGTTATATATTGCTTATTTATAGGGCCATTATTGTCGGCTATTGTTGTCGGCTGAAGCGAGAGCGAGTAGCAGTCGAATATGCGTAATTATATATATATATATACACGCATAAGGAGAACCGGTACGACAACAGATCTTATACGGTTAATTTCTTATCCGAGAGTGTATATATATAGCTGATCTGACTAATTCCAAGTCCGAGATTCAAAGACGACGCCGGGCGCGATGTTATTTACGAGGAGTAAAAGTCGAGAGAGTATATGTGCTTTCCCGAGAGTGTATACATGCACACACACGCGATTATATCACTCCGCTAGTATATAAACTTGTATATGTAGTATACAAAGCTCGTCCTCCATTTTGCGCTCGTGACTAATTAGCGCGCGCGGCCCCGGGGCTATATACACACACACACACACACACTGCCGAGAGGTAAAATTAATCGATACGCCGCCATTTTCTACTCCCTCGCGTGGCACGTGTGTTATTTGCTATTTATTATACAGAAGGACGTTTGAATAAAAAGAAAAAATTCTGCGTTTTTTAACAATACACACATATATATATATACAGATCGTGCCGAAATACCCGGTATAATCGGCGCGTCGCAGAGAGACGGACACGCTTGCGGAATTGCTCGCCGCGCGTTTCCCCGCGTTTCCTCGGAATACGGCGTATTTATGCGCTCCGTCGCCACCGCCGCCACGATAAATAACCCCGTCGCACCCCAGCGCACGGCCATTACCTGTCCGTCGCGCGGATATTCCTCGTTTACGAGCCGGCAGCTCGTTAGCCCCCTGAGCGCCATTACACGCGCGCTCGACAAGATTTAACCCTTTTTTTTTTAATCTTCGATATGTATAATATAAGATTTTTTTTTTTTTTCATTAATTTTGAATATTCAAACCGACGGTGACTCGTGTGTTTTAATAATTCGCGCGTATATTCTTATGCTAAATTTACACGCTTATTCTCCTCAGTAGATGATGTCCGAGAACAGCAAGCCACTCCTCGCAGCTCATATATAGAGAGGGAAAATCGGCGCTTTCGCGCAAGTAAGCTCGTGCGCCTGCGCAAGCTCCGTATTGACTTTGCGCCGAGAGAGAGAGAGAGAGCTTTCGAGCTGGCGAGAACAGCACAACGCGCTCGCGCGTCTTATACAATTGATTTTCACGCGCCGCTCTCAGAGCTTGATTTATTCTGAATTTTTCGTTTTTACTACTGCGTACATCATAAGAATGTTTAAAAATACAGAATATATAACGATAAAGCCGTAATAACAACGCTAATACTCGCGGTCTCTTTGTTTCTCCGGATGACGAACCTACATGCTAGCACTGCACAGCGAAAAATACATACATTCCCCGTTGCTATACTGTCGAGCTCGAACAAAGCTTTCTGACAATAGGCGAAATCCGATCCGTTGCAGTGTAGTAGTATATACAGTATATATATAGGCAGCAGCAGCAGCAGCATCCCCCGAAAATTTTGGCGAACCCCCGGACGGATGGGATTGGTCCTCGATTCGCCGAGGGGTTGTGCGAGATCGCGGCCAATGATATAGCGTGTCTGATGCCAGCTGCCGGGGTTTGTATATACATATATATATATATATGTATATATATACGTCTGTCGACGGTAAGAGGAGTAGTAGACTCTCGCGGCGGCAGTAGCACACAAGGGCTAAGTATCCTGGGAAAAAGGATTCCCGGCTCCTCCTCGGGAAGCCTTTTCTAACCCCCCTCTCTGTCTCTTCTCTCTCTATAATACCGTCGACGATGTAGGACGGCCTTTCTTTCTTCTCTCTCGAGCTCGCGCCTCGGTCGATAGCGAGCTTTTTCCAGAGCGCGCCGACGCCGTGTCGCTCGATTTTTCGCTGCGGAATATTTGTATATACATTTTGTTACAACTAAATCTCACATCACGTGACGGCACATCATCTCGGTGAATATACATAGTATATATATATATATTGTGTATATACAAAATGCACACAGAAGCGCGCGCAAGAGTGTTATATTCCGCAATAAGCGTGAGCGCCGAAAAAGAAGTTTCGTGATGCAACGACGCGCCACGACGACACACACGCGAGGAGCCGTGTTTGTCGCTTTTTCCCTCTAGCGTGCAGTATAGCTTCTCTCTCTCTCTTGTAATTTATTAAGACACGTAGAGCTCCGGCGAACGTGTCCTGAAATATTCAGCCTCTCTGCTGCAGTGTATATGTGTATATATAATACAGGAAAGCGCACCTGTCTCACACACTCTCTCGCGTGTGCGAGGAAGCTCCTCTCCGAATTTCGTTTATATATTTTCACGCCCGCGAGCAACGTCTCTGCACACATACACCACCAACACGAGAGAGAGAGAGAGAGAGTTCAGGTAGCAGTATAGCTCGGGTTATCGGCTGCTCGCATCTCCCGCCGGAAAATGAATAGTCGCTCGCTCGAGGGCTACCGAGAGTAGAGAGAGAGAGAGAGAGAGAGAGGCTGCACTGCTGCATTGTCTGCGAGACTCGCGCTCGCGCGCATTGTCCGAGGCGCTAAAAGCTTCATATACATGCCAGAGAGGCGGAGGCCCTCTGTGTATGTGTATGTGCAGTGTCGCGCCAACCTCGTGTGTAAATCACGAGAGACTCCAGCCGTTAAGAGGAATTCTTCGATACTGCGTGATATCGGCCAGAGATATGTACAATTTATTTATCGTCGCGAGATAGTCTCTCTCTTTCTCTGAGGTGTGAATCAGCGACGCGTTTTCCCGAAGGAAAAGTGTCTGATACGACGAAGACGACGACTACTACTACGACGAAGCGTGTCTGAATTATGTATAGGCGCGCGATGCAAATCAGCGCATTGTCGGCCATCCGTCTTTCGGTGCTGCGCTTCCTCGGAAATTCTCCTCGTGAAATCGGGATTTGCATCGAGTATATATATTTATACGTTCGCACTTGCGATTGCGACGTGAAGAGAGACAGAGAGACTGTGTAATATATGTATACTACTCTCCCCACCTGCACACTTGGGCGATTAATTGGAGAACGGCAATCTCTCTCACTCTCATCGGGAGAGCATATCAGCTTCTGGACAATAATAAGTAATGCTTTATGTTGTAGCGGTAGTCTGCATCGTGTCAGAGAGAGAGAGAAACCGAGAATATCATCAGAGTCGAGGCAATTAGATGGGCGGCGGCGGTCCGCGCGCGAAATAAATATCGGCCGAGAGAGAGAGAGCAGATATTCGGCGCGCGAGAGCTATTAACTTGTAAATTGCTTCCGACTCTGGAGCAGCATAAATTTGAAGAAGATGAAGAAGAAGAAGAAGAAGAAGCTACAGCAGTAGTACATAAATAAGCCTCGCACCGATATTATATTATATACAAGCGTGTATGTGCCAGGTATATATATATATATAACACGGTGTTAACGGTGACGACGAGTATATAAGCACGCGATTTTATTAATTAATTTCGAGAGCAGTGCAGATGAACAGCGACAGCATCAACTCCGAATACATATAAGACTGTCCCTGTGAGATGCGATATCGATTTGTCAGCCGGTAAAAAAGCTGCGAGCGTCAGTCTGATAAATAACGCGAGAGTAGTATATGTATATCTGGAACACGCGATATTAATCGGGGAGACGAGACAATCGAGAGATCTATGCTATGCACAGTCTATATATGTATACGTACTCTTTCGAAACACCGTTACATGTGCTCGAGCTCAAACGTAGGAAATTTCTCGAGAGGCGTGTACAGCGCGATCGATCATTCGCCGCGTATACACTATATACTACTATAGTACATACACATGGAACAATCGGAATGTGCATCGGTAACGAGCGGCCGATATTTCTCATTTCGCGGTACTAGCAAATCACAGTAGAGTATGTGTATATTACAGTAGTGTATACATACAGGCTCCCCGACAGTGTCGACGAAAAAGAAAAAAAAAAAGAGAAGGAAGCACAAAGGAGTGTGTCGAGAGCCGCAAGCAACGAACAAAAAAAAAAAAAGAAGCGAGTCGCCGAAAAATTTCCCAGCTGTTCTCGCTACTGTATCTACCGGCGAGATCAAAGATGGCGGCTATATATAGCTTCAACCCTTGCTGTGTGCGCGCGCGGTGGCCGCCTATCTGCGCCCCATCGCGAGAGCGAGCGAGCGACGCGTAATGGGAGCCCTTCCGCGTATTGGACACCCGCCTCTCTCACGTTTTACCTTTATATACTCGCAATTTTAGCTAAATTTTTGTCGAATAATTTTTCTCTCGTTTCGGTATTTTGCAGAAGAAGAGCTATACAAAACACACACACACACACACAGATATAGAAACGAGTATAATCGCGAGCCGCTATTTACATTTCTATATATAATATACACGAGAGCTAGCAACTGTCTGCTCGTACCGTTGGTCATAGATCGTATCGCCGATCTCTTTATATACCGGCGCGCGGTTCCTCTCTCTCTCTCTCTCTACAGTTTTTTTTTTATTACCGTATACGCATCTGCGGCCCCCGGTGTATATACGCGTGCTCTCTCTCTCGAGGTCCGACAAAAACTCGGGCATATTGTGCGAAAGACATATGTCACCCGCACGAGTGTGTTTTACTCTTTAAAAATATCGTCTCTCGTATGTATACTACATAATATACAAGCTCCGATGCGTAAGGGAGATTACACCTATAACCATCAGGGGGGGTTGTCGAGTACTTAACGGAAATAGCTTTCGAATATGATGTGTATAGTTCTCCGTCTCTCTCTCTCTTTCACCTGAATTTTTCAAAGCTTCGATTATCAGCGATAAATTCATTCGATAAAGACGAACTAATGGAAACCCCTAATTTCCCGCCGCGCCACCTCGACGTGTGAAATCCTCTGTATATTATGAATTCTCGAAAACGAGCAGCAGTGCGGCATCGATTCGTATAAAAAAAAAAAAAAATAGAAAAAAAAATACAGTGAAAGAAAGAAACGGGGGCCAAATATTGTGACGGCCGACAGTCCCGCCCACCCATCAGTCAAGTCGCACGCGCGCTAACCCTCGCTCGGCTTGCAAGTATATAGCGCGCGGTGAGAAAAGTCGACCTTTGTAATTTCGTTCGCGCTATATGTGTTCATTATGGCGAGTTCTTTTCGGTTCAAGAAACACACACACACACACACAGCTCTTAATGAGGACGCGTTTTACGACTCTATATTATGTATATATGTATACAGCCGGAATTTTACGAGGTCGTTCGGCATTCGGGATTTAATAACGCGAAATAAAGTCGTCGAATATATCGAATATGAGCATCAGATATATAGGTATATGTTATATATACAGCAGAGAGTGTGCGAGAGACGAAAGTCAGAGTCCCGTCTGTATGGCGCATGTATTATATCTACTGCTATATATCGACCAATCCGCGACGCGCGCAGTAGTATAGTTGCCTCTCGGCGCAGTACACTTCCGCTTTCCCTTTTGCTGCATTCGAAATGCACAGGAGCTGTGCTGCTGCTGTGTATATGTCTCGTATCGATTAATCAACCGAGTGTTTTGGCCGCACGCGCGCAGCCATAACAATATATACATA
>UCQR01098565.1:0-18085 GCA_900474235.1 Cecidostiba semifascia | reverse complement strand
GAGAGAGAGAGAGAGAGAGAGAGAAGGAGGTACGCATTGCTCTTTTTACACTGCGACTTGCTCTCTTGTACTTTCTCTCGGTACTCTCTTTTTGTGTCGGGGAAAAAATTGCGGCAGAGTTTTTACGATTTGTGGTCACGGTGCATGGGAGCTACCACGGGTAAGACTGTTTTTAAATATTTTGAGAAATTTTTCGGTGATCGTGTAAACGCGTTGGGATAGTGTAGATGAGGTCAGATGTAGGATTTAACTCTAGCAGAAAATGGACCAACCATTTTAGTTAATTTGTGAATGTTTTAGTTGTACCTATTAAAATACTAGTATACTGATGTGCTTTCAAACTGAAACGTCAACAAAATATACAAAACATAAATTTTTACCAAAATATTCAATACAAATCCTTACCCTTGAACCCTAAAGCTCGGTTATGTGTGACGCATTGTACAATTTCATTTTTCCAAATACCCAAAAAAACATAATTCCCATATAGCTATAACACCAAAAAATATACACAGTTCCACGTCGCATAAAACTCGTGTGACAGCAACCGGTACAATATTCCCGGGTCATCTCCCCCACAGTGGAGACAACGCCCCGGCTTCTCTCTCCCCCCCTCTCTCTCTCTCTCTCTCTCTCTCTCTCTCTCTCTCGCCACCTGCAGCGTCGGTCCGCGGTAATTTGCTATGGAATGCAAATTGAATCCGAAATTCATTCACGAGACTCGCCCTATCTCTCTATACACATTATAAACCCACACAAGCGCGAGGTTCCAAAATTCGGTTCCACGAATTATCACTCGTTTATTAGGCGTCTTATTTTTTCTTTACACACAACACCTAATTTATGAGATGAAGGTGAGCAGAGCATATCGTCGGTGCGAAGTTTGTTTATTGTGCAGCGCGAGAGACAAGAAAAAGTAAGTTATTCGGCGGTATATATATGTATAAGAAAGAAGAGTAGGTGCGCGTATACTATATATCATATGTAAATCAAGCGATATTTATGCTCTCGCGAGGAGGCTACTCATTAAACGTTATTTACATTACAACTCTTCCGAAGCGAGATTAACGATCTCGGATATATTATGACGAGCGCAAACAAACGCCGGATTTATGAGCGTCGAAAAAAAATGGGTCAGAGACACGAGGAGTATAATAATCATACACTCTCTTTATTGAGAGAGAAAAAAACAATAAACCACGCGCGGCGGCGGATGATAACCTTGCACTTGAACTCGCCGCCGCCTCGGGGATTCCCCCCGCTGAGCGCCAAATTCAAATTCTCGCGGGATTTAATGATTCCCGGCGCGCGCGCGCGCGCGTGAATCGAGCCGTGAAAGTGCCCGGGACGACTTGACAAACGGCCGTCTCTTGATTTACGCCGCGTGACTGAGCTGGAGTAGTCGCGGAAAAGTATTAGTCGAGAGCGATTTTCTGAGCGTTTATTCATCTGATGCTGTGTGAGGAGGTTTTCAAGTTTTTTTTTCGAAAGGTGTGCAGGTGTGTTCAGGTAATTGGGTGTAGGAAATGGAAAGCGACGCTGATAAGTCGACTTTGAAAACTGAGATGGAAGTAAGGCGCGCTTTATCTCTGTCGCGCACGGGGATGTCGGAGTAACTATATAAGTTTTCGTTTACACTGCTAGGATGGCTCTCTTGCGGTTAATTGAGTAGTGGAATTTTTTTAGGTTTTCGCGTAATTAAACTGTCAGTGCGCCTGCGTATACCATAGCATCATCGTTCCATCCTGTATATACATTTGTATAAAATAAAAACTTTTTTCTTCCAAAATTCAACATTACAACTAGCAAGAAAATTAATTTTAGAAAATCGGGCACACACTATACACGCTCGAAATTTATGGTAATCCAATATCCCAGACAGACCGCGACAAGGCAAAAAGTTGCGCTTACAAGCTCGCGCAACAAGGCAAAAGTTTAAAAAGCGATTTAGCATACATACATACGGTAGAGAGGCGCGGAACGATAAAAATCCCACGAATGCGCATAAATCCGAGAGCTCGACTCTGGGCTTGTCGAAAGCAGCAGCAGCAACAGCAGCAGCCGCCGGCGTCCTTCTTACCCCCATATGTGCCGCGTAGAGAGAGACTACCAGTGTTGTTCCACGGTGATATACTCGGGCCCCTCCTGATGTCCTTAGCTTCGCGGCGGTAAATTTCGAGCGACACCCACACGCATACATTATCGGCGGCTTTTTCTCGCACCGGCTGCTGCTGCTGCTGCGGCCGTTAATTGTTGCGACGGATTTAGAGGCCGTAAGGGCTAAATGAATGTCGACGAGTAGAGCTGAGGTATTCTGCTGTCGTGTTTAAAGGGAAAGGGAGTCGAGGGTGATTTGGTTCTTTTTTTATTGGAAATCGCGATAGAGGAACAGTGTATTAGTATTAATTGTTTGCGATTTTGTAATGTTGATTATAGATGTATAATACTTGTTTTTTTTTTTAATTTATTGAACATATAGAACTGAATGCTTCGACCTACACATTTGTTGTAACCATACAATTTTGAAATGCAAAATATATTTATAAACCTCCTTGTTTTCATCCCAACTCAGATCCCTAAAAATCTCGAGACCAATCACTGTCACATCCACTAGAGAAAAAGCAACACACCATATATACCAAGCGCGTGTTTGCCGCCACACGCGCGGTTGACAATTTTATCCATTGCAGTAATGTTTGCCTAACGGAAAGCGCGTCACGCCCCCATTGTCGAGCGATATCGCACTTTCATGTAGACGACGCGAGAGCCTACAGTATACACATACATATATGATTTCTCTCTACTCGGCTATCTGTCACACTCCTCTCGAGCTTTTTTTTCATTCGCCTTTTTTTATTCCCTACTCGCGGTCCTCGCGGAAGAAAAAGCCTCAAGTGGATGCTTAAATACTCGACGCGCACGCGCCGTTATATACTCTCTCGTATACGAGCATCAACAGGTGGATCTTATACCTTTTGAATATTTTTTTATTTACCTCTTGTATTCGCTAACGTATGAAACTCTCAAAAATGTGTTTCCTGCGCTCAAAGGTATACACGTCCGTTCATATACACGAATAAAGAAACGCCGGACATAAACAATAAAAAACCCAAGTGAGCCGTATATATGTGAGCGGCGCGGCGTTATTAGTAATTACGCCGGTATATATCGGCATAAAGTACCGAAATTTGACATTGAATTTCTTTCGCCATCCCACGGGCGCCGCTTGGATGGGCCAATAAAACGTGAAACAAGTTCGGGCTTATTATACGATGCCGTGCATGTGTGTATGCTGCGTTACGACGACCAACAGTTTTTAAATTGTATTTTCTTCGGAGTCGTTAAAATCATATTTTCTTATGTATATATCGAGCCGAATTTGAGAATGCATAAATTGCTTATGACTGCGCTAACGTTCTCTCTCTCTCTCTCTCGAGAGAGAGAGAGAGAGTGCCATAATTTTTATTTCGAATTTGGAGTTTAATCTGGAAGGGACACTTTTTACGAGCGGGTGGAGAGGTACTTGAAAGGCGATTTTTTTGCGATAAATTTAACGTCGAAATTTGAATTATTAACGTAGAGTGTGATTTATTAAACACATCAAAAGACTTTCCTGATAATGTGTTTTAACAAATCTCAAAGTTTCATACTATGTTACGAAGCTTCGTCTAGAAGGAGACACTCGAAGGGGATAACAATGAAAAAGGAATTGACAAATAGGTGTCTATATTTTCTTCAAAAAAATCTCGCTTCCGATTCCCTCCGCAAACTCACGCAGCCGTACACGGCATAGTGTCTTTCTCTCTCTCTCTCTCTTCTTTGGACGCGCAACAGCAATTTCCGTCCACGTGCGCTCGCGCGATGAGTGAGTGCCCGTATTACCGTCGAATATCGCCTATAAATATCATGTCCGTTTCCTCGTAAAACGCCGACCAGAGAGAGAGAGACAGGAGAGGAGAGAGAGAGAGAGAAGAAGAAGACTATACCTGATGCGCGCCGACTCGCTTTCTTTCGCAGCGAGATATCTTCTCGGCTGCAGCGCGCTTTCTTTTTTCGGTTTTAGTGAGAGCGCTTTATGCGTGCGCGCGCGCTGCTTCTTCTTCTTCTTCGCCGAGGGCTGCGCTCTCTGAGCGCATTCTTTCTTTCGTTATGCTCCGATTACTGGTTCTTGCACGTTTTTTTTTTTAGTTTTCAGCGATAAAGTGTGCTTTTGAATATAATGTAGTTTCCTTTGTCTGGAAGAAGAGATTTCTATGCGATCGTTACGTGATAAATTGATTACGATAATTTTCAAATTATTCGTTGAATTGTGAGTATAGAAGTCACATTTCTGTTATATATTGTATCGTATACCGAGACCAATAAAGCTCTATATGTGTTTGCGCCGTTACATTCATAAGATTCATACGCACAGCATCGCCATAGGTCTATGCTATTAGAAAGAGGTCGCCGTGAATGTTAGGCCCCCGAAATTTGATTGATGTGTTTATACGCGATCAAAGTGTCTTAGATGACCTTTAAAAGAGGAATTAGAATGGTGTACTTATACATATAGATGTCTACAGCTTTCTGTTGTGCATTTGTGTATTGAAATATTTTTATTTCATTAAAAAGAATCGGTTTTATACAAGCGATCAGTAGTAACAGACGACTCGATCAGACACCTACAAGTATATTCTGCAAACACACAAACACACGCACATGCTCTGAAACATCTCATAAAAATTCCGTAACAGTAACCACAGAACACAGCAATTAGTACACACAAGCAACACAGTAAAATCCCCCGAAGTAGAACCTCTATATATACACACGCTGCATATAATATAACGATCCAATAAAAGGGTCAGTAAGCATCGACAGCTCTCGCAAGAGAGATCGCTCTTCAAAGCGCTTCGGCAGTAAAAAGCGTAAGCTGCGACGTTAGCGATTCGACATGGGAAAGACCTATGCAGCAGTTTTGAGGTGAAGAAGGAAGAAGAGAGAGGTCCGTTAACGCAAATTACGACGAGAGCCAAGCCCCCGCGCGCGCGAGTATTAAGGCGCGTATCTAATGGAGAAACAATATAACTTCATGGGAGGGATGAGAGAAAGAGAGAGAGTATTTGAGTATAGAGAGCCGTAACTGCGAAGGGCATTAAAAGCAGTTGGCGAGGAAGTGCGTCGATGGGTTGGGTCGGATATGTCTCGCCCTCTTTTTCGTCTTTCTTGTTTTGCTCGTGTGTTTGTACTTACTCTATATATAAGATCATTTGCGTGGTGTATCAAGTATATTGTGAATACATTTTAATGACATTCCAAACTTTCCGTAATAAGTAACTCGAGCATCAGTTGCATCAGTTTTCAATCAAATTTTGACTTCAAAATATCGAGAGTAGAAAATATCTTTCTCTCTGTAAAGAACTACTAATTATCTCTCCTCTCTACGGCATCCATTTAACGTCTATCCCCTTTATACTATACTCCTACAGCCGCAGAAACGCGTTCCCGATGCTTTATACGCGCACTACAGCAGTTAAGTATGAATTACGAGGCAGTTTTCTTCAAAATCACCGGCGCCCCCTTGACGAGTAGTAAAGAAAAAAAAAATGTATTATACAGCTACTATGCGGCTGTAACAATGTCACCACTCGACGGAAAAATCGACGGCGCCTGCTGTTACGCTTCTTGATTCTAGCTCAAGCGTCGTCGCATCACGGCACGACTCTGATTCATCGTTTCTCTCTTTTTCTCCGCGGAAGAGTTTATGGATTTCGCGGGGATGAGAGATGGTATATACTCTCTGCTACTGTGTTTTTATTGGAAAGCGCGGCTCTCGAGGATTGATGCCGGTGATTCCGGTGCGCGCGCGCCTAACGACATTGAATTACTTTTCGGAGAAAAATTTTTCGAGGAAAAAAACGAAGAAAGTATTCTTTTCTATGCGAGCGAGAGAAAAATTGCATGTACTGCAGCTGTGTATATGTAGTAAAGAAAACATACGCATTAGTCACACACACACACACACACACACACATACACACAGATACAAGACACTGCGGCCAGAAAGACCTCTGAAGAAACGGTACACAGCACTGAGTCTAAGAGAAAACTTCAAAGAATCCCTTCGCGCGCAACTCTCTCTCTAGTCCTTTTTTCAAAACGCGTCGCGCGTTAATCCGCGCCTCCAGCGCTATATAGTCGGAACGTGTTATTACACGGGATAAACCTCTTGCATATAGTATATGTATATACGAGGTTCATCTCGGACACATGAGAGCAGAGTTTTGCTTTTGCTATATCGCGCTATTGTCCAGGAATTTTCGTTTCTTATACATAATGTAAAAGAAAATCGTAAAAATTTGATTCAATTAAAATTCACGCCTGCAGGTGTTTAATGAAACACAGCCCATTAATCTTAAACGCGATAATTTACCGCCACCAGTACTACGTAAATAACTGGCAGGAGCGCGTATACATCCTGTGTATCTCGCAATTATATAGTATCACGAAAAACAAAAAACTTTCACGTGTCTTCGATATTATCCGGGTTAATAATAGGTGCGCCGCATGTGTGTGTGTACGCGCCGAAAATGACAAATTGGCGCCGTGTCGATCCGTGCTGTGGCAATTACGTCGACACCCGAAAATCGGCGTGTTGACTTTCGCGCGGGATATCTCTCGATATATATTATAATGTGAGCGCAATTTGTATCGACGCGCGATGTGTATACTCTACTCCGCCCTCAGACTTGTGTATGCGTGTGTACCGTTATGTGTGTGTGTACTAGTGACGTGATAAGTGATTGTGTATGGTTTCTCTCTTGTGTATATGTGTATATGGAAAAAGCTTGCGTGTGATTGGCAAATTGCCATTAAAAGCTGCCCCCGAAATTTCCCCTCTGATTTACGAGCCGTTGATCGGTCGCTCTGTATATAGTTTCGAAATTTCGCGTTTTATATCGCGAGAGAGGTGTGCAGCGCTGGTGTAAATTGGATTATCGATGAGAGAAAATATTTCCTGGCAACAGGCCGAAATCGATTGGACGAAAAATTCACCTGTAATTATGCCCATACATATCAGAATTATTACAACAACAGCGACTCGTTGGTGTCGTGAGTGTGTATCTGAAAAAAAATCAATCAATAACAATTATTCGTCTTATGCATATATTGTATAATAAACATGCGTATCGGGGTCAAACGTCATGTAGTGGCATATACGACATTCGTTTTGTGACCGACAAAATAATCGCGTCAGCAACTCGTCTTCTCTTTGGATTTCGGAAGCTCGAGTTTCACCGCCGTCATCGGTAAGATTAATTTCTCGCCTAAATGAACGAGTCACCGGATTATTATACCTGATGTACTATAACCGCCGAAAAGAGGAATGCGAAGACAAGGCGATTTTGAATACGGTCTCATCTGCAGAAGAGTTTACAGTACACGTTTATTTAATACCAACACCTTAATACTGTGTACACAATCGCGCTTTATATAATGTAATTTTTGAGGCAGAGAACAATAAAACGTGCGTTTAAAGCTCTCCAAGGCGTCGAATAATAAAATTACCCGTCCCTCTCTCTCTACGGCCGCACTTTTACCAGTCGTAAATCGCATGTCCGAATCGTCTGCATATTACACACACACACACACACACACGTTCGCGCTGCGAACATGCGTACATGTAACGAGGAAGTGTAATCATTCCGACTCTTAATGTCTCTCTATACACACACGCAGGTACAACACCTCTCGCCTGTGTGTCTAGCTCTGAAATTCCAAAGGATATTATAACTTTAATTGCGCGTATGCATCGTTGTCGCTGCTGGTATTATAACTATTAATTTTGAAATTCGCGCTTAAACGATCATATCCTACTCTTCAAATTTCCATCCGTATAAATATAATCAAATTATAATAAAAATAGCGAAAAAATAATTTTACACATGCTCGCTCCGAACAAGAGCATATAACGTTTATACTCCCCTTTCAACTGTAGCAGCAGCAGCAGCAGCATTGTTTTGCGCTATTGCCGTCAGCGATGCACAAAGAACTCTCATCCGCGACAAATGCAGCAGCAAAGGGAGTAGAAAGAGACTGGGTATGGAATATGTAAGAGAGAGAACCGGGTGTGTGTGACTATATACTCCGCGTGTCCGTCCGTCGTTTTCGACCTGCGGGTATATATACGAGACTGAAGCTTTTGCTGCTGTTGTAAGAAGATACGTATAGTATATATAGTTTGCCGGTTGTTTATGTCCAAAGTTGAAATGTTAATAAATTTAAGTTAATTAAATTTAAGTCCGTTTTGAAATGTTGATAAAATTTCACCAACAATACTGAGAGTAGAGGACCAACCCTCAGCTTTTCAACAAAGCTTTTTAAAAAACTCTGCACTGGTCACACTGCGGCCTCTAATCTCGTCGAAAGACCGCTTCGTCAGCTGCTGCGGCTGTCTTTTTTTTTAAACTGTCCCGTCGCCGGAGCTCGTATTCGAGAGAGAGAGCATGACTATAAAACGGGGTCAACGCTCCTTTCGGACGTCACCGTGTGTGTGTGTGGACACGCGCGAATGCCAGATGATTCGCTGATGACGGAGAGGAGAATCGTGACGAACGTGTATGTATACTGGGGATGAAGCGCTATATAAGTAGGTGGACACGCGTCATGGATTCTTTTTTCTCTATTATGGGAGATAAACTAGTTATTGGATTGACTGTGTTTCAGAATTTCTGTCACCGGATAATATGTAAAAAAAAACGTGAAGCTTTCACCACTCGACTCCTCACAACCACGCAAACTGAGATAGGTATAGAGAAAAAAAGCATTATACTTACCGCCCGTATGTACATACACACACCGCACAATGTACCCTCATTAAATGCAGCAGACGAGCCCTAGACAGCCGCTATACACTATAAGGCCGGCCGTCAATCGTTTTTTATACTTACACTAAAAAAAAAAACCCACCTAAGTCTCCGAGACAAAAAAAAGAGGAAAAGCATCGCTCTTCTGCGTCATTCATGAATTTCTCTCTAATGCCACTGCGGTTCTACTCTGTCCTCTGTCGTCGTCTGTGAAACAGCCGTCGAGAGAGTACGTATACCATGTAGTACACGAGCGAGAGAGAGAGAGAGAGAGAGAGAGAGACGCGAGTGACAAATCGTTACATTGACCATCGATCCCTCAGTCGATCGGAAGCCGACGATGCGACTACCTCTGATGGACGTTAGAGCGTAAATAATTGAAAGTAGGCGCTTGGGATATTCATTATTATCGAGGAAAAATCACGGTCGAGGATATATTATTTTCTTCGGTTTATATACGTATGACGCTGACAAATATCTTCTTTGAACTCGAGCAAAAAGAATGTGCGGATGAGGAGAAGCCGTGTGTGCGGTCTTCGCGGAAAATGTTAATGGGTCATCATGGAAAATCGGCGGCGCCTGTGTATAACTTATGGATATACAGAGAGAGAGAGAGAGAGGAGATAGCCGAGTTTTTGCGGTCATCACGCGGCAGTTTAGCTTGTTTTGCTCGCCAGCGGTAATGTCGTGTGTTCGCGATTAGGCGGCGCCGGCTGTGTGCGATGGGAATAATTCTTGTATATGCGTTTCCCTTCCTGCTTTTTCGTATTACTATTATATCAATGCATAATACGTCCACTTTTATAATCTTTTTCAGATGCACAAGTTGCATTGAAAAGTTGAGAGAGAGAGAGAAAAACGTCGCTTCCTTGCTTTTGTATATGTGTATACATACTGCAAACTCATCTCCGCAGTCCGAACGTGTCGACGAATAAATTAAGGGCTTCACTCTTGCGTCGTGTATGCGTATATACCTATATAATATAGAGAGATACACAGCGTTGAACCTCCAGCTGATGCTGCAGCAAAAGAAACGCGGGTAAATATTGACGAGGGAAGAAGAAGCACTTTGCGATGGATGATGGATTTTGTAGCGGGAAAGTTTGCAGCAGTGCATATAAGGGCGACCTTGTCGTTTCCGGTTTGCGCTGCTGATGTTTGCGGTCGCGCGCGAGCCGTAGACTTACATAACTGCGATTGCTGAATAATTGCTGCTGCTGCTGCTATATGGATCTTTGGGTATGCTTCGAGTGAATTGATATTGTGGAGTTGTACGGTAACGAGGTTGAATTAAAATTTTGGTTTATGACGCGAATTAACCGTTGAGATGTCGAGGCTATAAATAAAACTGATACGTGCGTGTGTGTGATGGATTTACATGAAAATTGAGTATCGGTGTATCACCTTACGGATGAATATATTGAATAATGATCGGAATTTGTGTTTTGGAATTAAATTTTGGGATACTCTTATATGCGAGAATGCTTTCACACGTGTAACAGTTGCAATGTTATTAAATATATGTTTATTCAATTTAAATTGAAAATTGAAACCAAAAGGAGCTTTGAAAATTTCGTGACACCAAACAAGCTTACATAATAAACTTAATAATATCTTAACTATTAATATATGGAATCGGAAATCGATTCAAACTTACGTTTGACATGAAGGATCCACATACATTTAATCAAACAGATATTTTAACTATTAACATATGTGAAGATAACTATTACATTTTGCACAATATATAAGTGTTCCAACATATTAATGTTTACATCTCATCTCTCGATACTCTTTTCATTTTTCAAGAAATAAAACCGAAAATTAAAACGGCTTGTATTTAAGTTTAATCAATTTAAATACGTAGCTTAATGGTTTTGCCACAATCATTGTTCTAACTTTAATCGTTCCTCAATTTCTGAAAATTACAACACACTACTTCATGGAGTGATAAAATTATAACACTGTATATAACCTCCCATAGCAACTGATACATCAACACACATACACACGCACTGCAGTCACACTCGACTTAATTGAACGTGCAGCGGACGTAACCGGATAAGCGCCGCCACATAACCACACAACTCTCTGGAAGATTCATACACACACACACACACATATACGAGACGTCAGACGACACGCACGTGGCAATTATCCGCTGCAATTGGGCGACGATAGTGAGATTGCAGACCTACTGCTACTACACTACTGCAGCGAGACGACGGACGTAAGGTGGGCGTTCTCCGCATACCGCCGGATATGGCTCGCCGGAAGTTATGGAGAGGAGGGGGCACACTGCCACCGACACGCTCCTCGAGACGTCGCGGTTTGCGTAGTATCTATATACGCGACGATGATATGTACTAACTGCTCTGTATGTGGTGGCTCTCTCTCTCTCTCTCTCTCTGATGGGTGATAGCTCATCGCTGTGGGATTGATAGGTGGGGTCGTCGTGGATGGCGTTTGAATTTGAATTGATGAAGATTTTATTGGCTTGATGCCTTTGAGGGGGGGCTAACCGGTTTTACGAAGTGTCATTGTTTTATTTGGTCGGATGCTTGTTTTTATACACTTGTTGATGGCTGAAAAATTTTCAGTGGTTATATACTCGAATGAAAAATCATCGGGGACCTTTTTGACGACAGTGCCAAATGCATTATTCATCATCTCTCGAATAACACGAAGCAAAAGTGCAGGCCCTACTTAATAATAAACGAAAGTATATAATCGATGCTCAAAAGCGCACGCGCGTGCTCTCTCCTTTCAATATGCAAATCAGGCCAATTATCAAGATAACACGAGAGCTTACCTCTCTCTCTCCGTCCTTCCAATTTTTCTCCATTATCGCGGCTTCCGTGTAAAACACGTCGCCTCGTGTTCGTATGGTATAGTCCTAAAATAAATCTCTCACCTTCGAAAAATCTCTCCGCCGGCATAAAAGGTCTTATACATACATCATTGTGTACACCGATTTATACGAACAACACACCGCGAGATTAATAGTCTATATACAAGCGAAGAAGCTTCATGTATACGCAGGTGGTCCATATTTCGCAATTTGGCATCACATCAGCGCAGATGAGAAATGGCGAGGGCCAGCTGTTTATCGGAGTCGCGAAATTCAAATCGGTTCTGCTGAAATATTTACCGAGTTGAAGATCGATGTATGATTGTTTATTAAAAACGAATTTCATTCGAATGATCCATCTTTGTATATGTTGTCATCAGGAAATGAATCTCTTTTTTTTTCTTCGAAAACAAAAAAATCGAGTAGCTGGGTTTCTTCGAATTAAAATAACGTCTCGCTGATTAACATATCCATCAGTGTGTTATAGATCCGAAGCGAAAAAGACAAGCTCGATGCTACTTCAACGTCTCTACGAGAGTATAGAGCTGGCTACTCGACTTATTGCCGCAAAGCGGATCGCCGTAAAGTGCGCCTATCGAATTGCATCGCGTGTCGCGCGCTACTACGCTTATATGCGCACTTGCTCGCTCGCGCAGGTGTGGCTATAGATATACTCTTGCGCTTGCGATTACATCTGCCTCGTGAAAAAGGGAAAACGACGAGCTATATATGTATGGCGAAGCTTCCGACTTGACGAAATAATTCGAATGTGAGTTTGCGTGTTTTTCTTCTTTTGGCGGGAATTTTGAAATAAGTCGGTATCAAGGACGAAACTGCACAAGATTTGAATGTCGTAAAAGTAAACTCTGTAAAGTAATCCTCATTCTATTTTTTGAAAGCTCTTCTTTCCCAGGATTTTCAAAGCCGGCGATACCCTTGCGTATACTTGGAAAAATCATAATCATCTTATATAAAAGTATTAATATCCTAATATACTTTTGAAACAACTTATACATTCCTGATGGACCAATTAGTCGAGCGCGTCCTGCTATAAATTATCGAATCATTCTTTACCCGGATTATACTCTCGACTCGTAAAGGTTAAACCTTATTATACTATTGCTACCAAGTTTTACATTCGCATTTACAGCATTCGCATAGCCACAATTCAAAGTGTATAATATTCTCACATGATTGTATATCGGATACCAACGTAGCGTGAAATCGGCTTATCAATATTTTTTTATTAACAATAATAAAATGAAAGATTTACCTTACAAACCTGCACATTTAAATACAAGCTTTCGTAATGCTGTATAGTAGCCAGACTGGCACAAAGCGCTCAATTTTCGGTACAGCATTATAGTCCTCATTTCGAGTCGCGGTAATATGTTGGCGCGTGCGACAAACTGCGCAGTGCGGTGCATGTGCACGCGCGCGGAGACACGCCCTTCTCGTGTGTCGCGCGGTGCGATATCGCGTGGCTAGCCTCGTCGTCGTTCGTGAGCCCGCATGTTCTGCACACACACTCGAGAGAGAGAGAGAGAGAGAGCTATAACGGGTGTCGCGATAAGTTTTGGCCTCTGTGATATGCGTTTTTTTTTCGCCTGGGTTGAAGGTAAAATATTTTAGAAAACAGATTTTAGCGTCGTTTGAATTTTCGGCGGGAACCGATAATTTCTTCTAGTTATGTTGATTATAATTTTATTATCGGCGAGAGTTCTAACAGGCAATATAGTTTAAAATAAATCGCGTTGCACCTTATTGATTTTTCAATTTCGCAACAGTAGAGTCAATGAGAAAGAAAAAAAATCGAGCGTTTAACGCAGTCGGTTTGTGAAACGGTGCCAGGAAAAATTGCGCTACGTAAAGATTGCGACGGTCTGCATACATATACATACACACATGCATATCTGTCGCAGAGAGCAGTCGTGTATGCAGGAGGGGAAAGTTTAATCGGGTTCGATTAAATCGGATCTGTGTAGAGCGAGTAATATAGCTCTCTCTCTCTCTCTCTCTCTCTCTCTTGAGTGTATGTATGTCCAGATAGTCTCTCTCATATCGCCAGTCGATGATGATGACGATGATGATTGCGATTACGACAGGTGACACGTCGCACACGGGGGATTTGACATTTGACCGGATCGTATTATACCCGATGACTCAATAACGATTTGTATTCAAATGAGAGGAGCTTGCGATAGGCTCTGTACAATCGAAGCAGCTTTGACTATTGTATAATTTTTCGATAAAAGACGATTTGTTGATGACCTGTGTCGAATTTTAGCATATGATCGGGAACAAATTTAAGAGCCTCACGTGTATACATGATTAAAAAAGAGAATGTCTATACTCTGCTACTGAATTACCAAAATTATACAGCTCGTGCTGCTATAGCAGACGTTGAAAACGGCGGCATTGTTTTTCGCGGTTCTCTCTTTCTCTCGGAAAACATGCGCTTCCACACGTGCTGCGCTCTTATGCAACTACATATCTCGTCACTCCCAGCTCTTTCCGTCTGTTTTTTTTTCTTCTAATGTGCGCATTATGTAGCCTCTGCATCAGCGACGGATCGAATAATGGTATTAATATTGACACATTCGACTGCACGAGAGAGAGAGAGAGAGAGAGAGAGAGAGAGAGAGAGAGAGAGAACTCGAAAAACAAACGATATTATCGCTTCCTCGTCGACAATTTTCCAAATCCATAAACATTACATATACGCGTCTCTTTGTTCGCAAAAGAGGCGTCTCTCTGAAAACGCAAATACGTGTGTGTGTGTGCATGTATTATATGCACCGATTGCAATAGACCGATAACGAAATTAGCCTTGCGTCAGCACACTCGCAGATGTATACATGTATATACATGATGCATGTCACGCGACATACAGACGGGCGTTGCTGGAAGTCGAAATTCTCCCGACGCGTGTATACATAGTATATAACGCGCTGCTGCTGTGGGTTATGGAGGCAGGAGTTGCTCTGCAGCCTTCACCTCGATTCGCCGGTCGTTTCCGCTCTTTGATGCTCGAGAGAGATCATGTCTCGTATTCTGAACCTATTCTCGGACACGGCTGTGTTTTTATTTTTGATTTTCTTTTTCTTGATAATTTTGACCACATAGTGACTCATTTTATATTCATGTATTTATTTAATGAAACGCTTTTCTATAACGCAACAATTCTCCTTCTGTTTCAGGTGAGTAGCAAAAATCCCCCATATCTCGTAATGAAAAATCTCTTCACGTGTTTACAAGTAAGTAAAGGTCACCCATTTTATTATTAATCATAATCCTTTATGCCCAACAATCATCAATCACAAGAGGCGCATAAAAGAGCCATTAACTTTTAATTCATTCGGACAGAATATAAAAAAGAAAAAAATAAAGAAAATCATAGCCACTACTACTACTACACAGTTAATCGAATCCATGCACCTATCGAATCGAAAAATATCCCGTCACCGCGCCGACATCCCAAACGCACGACGCAGTCGTCGATCGATCAATCTCCCACAGAACACTGCACTGCAGTAGTGGCTTTTGCACCAGCTGATTCCGGTATATCGGCTTCTCTCCTCTTATCGGCAGCAGCAGCAGTAGTATGTATGTATCTATATAACGCTTGCGGCTGCTGTCGTTATCGCGGAAGCCAGCAGTATAGTGTTGGGTCCGTTTTTTTTTTCTCTTCTTTCTCTCAACATCTGTCGTCGTCGCTTTGCAAATACATAATACAACGCGACGACACGACTGATTGAAGTCCAGACGATGAGAGGCGACTCTGCGTCAGGATTACGTAATCGTCGAGACTTGCGATTTAAATTTTAGGTTATATAGATATTTTGGTTTCTGCTGATGATGAATCGAACGCTTGCGTAATGTTCATATTTGAAGCGAGGATCTCGAGAAAATATAGTATACATGTATGTGTATAGGAAAGGTCGACGAATCGAAACCCAGTTAGTTATTTGCATATACGTCTGGTTAGCCACGTCTGTATCTACTGATGCGGCCGTCCTCTGGAGCTAATCTATCTTCATTGAATAACAAACGTTATACGGACAATACGACAACACACTCCTACTGCCCGCGCCGTCGCGAGTGTTTTCTCTCAAAACGCATATCCCATATAACAATCAAAACACTAAAAAAAAAGAAGTCCCGACACATCCTCTCACCTGATGCAACACCTTCTCTATACTTGTATGTGTATATAAGACACAAAAGCCCGTATTATAGTCGTCCAATCTATCCGGTCGTGCAATAATCCCGCACGGCGACCTTGCGGTGGCGATATGATCATTAAAACGGATCGCCGAAGAACAAAGGGAGAGGCAGCTCTCCGACTATACATACATACATACACCTGTGCGAGAGTCGCGTTGTGGCTACTGTACACTTGCACTTTTCCCGACGCGCATCAATTATTAATGATCGTTCGACTATATACGTTCCTTTCTTCTTCTTTTTTTCCCTCCTCCTCTCTCTCTCTCTCTTCTCTCCTTCATTATTCGCCGGTATTAATGTCTCTGAATGATACATGAGTGTTATACACGTGTGTATATACGCGGGGATTAGCTCGTTCGAGTGGAGAGTTTGATTTTCTGAGGCTCTTTTTTTCAGCTGTCTCTCGCGCACCATCACGTGAGAGAGTATATATGGGATTGATGATGGAGTGTGTATATACTCTGGTGTATTGAGATACACACATTATATTATGTTGCGGTTTTCATTGTGCTGCTCATGGCGAGGGAATTTCGTTGTTTATAATTATACGACGGTTTTATTATTGATACGATCGAAATGCGCGCACAGATTTTCAAAACAATTATATTAATATAGCCGAGAAGAAGAAGAAGAAGAACGGCTGTCTCGAAAAACCGAATCTCTCACGTGAAAAATACGTTTCCAAACCGGCAATTTCAAACCGCGCGCACATGCCACCCCGCATCGCAGACACTGTGTGTGCATATATACACAGGAGAGAAAAAACGAACTTGTGGCGCCGGCTTGTATTTATTCCGACAGTCCATAACTCTAGAATCCGTGATTGCCGTAATTACACACACGGGGAGAGAGAGAGAGGCGCGGCCTGTAATCGACAGAGCATCTCGGGAAATCGGAGGTATTCTCTTCTCTCTCTTCTCCTCTGTATACGCTTTTGGCTTTCACGCGCGCGAGTTTCGAATTCGTTGTATAGTGTATACTGCGGATTTTTCGAGGATAAGTTTGCTCTTTAATTTCAAGCTGTGTATAGTGACATTGACGTTGTTGTCGTTGATTTTGAGGTCGACTAAAGCGTATAAGTATATATAGGTATGAAACAGATTAGGAGCGTTAAAAATATAGCTTATTCTTAATAGAATATATACGTAACTGTTCTCGCTGACCAAAGTTTCCAAGAATTTAGTATAACTAGAACACACACGTATATAATACAGCTCGTGATATCTCCTCTCAATTTCACGGTGTCTATAAATAATATTGAAACTTTGAGAAACACTTTATTTTTAATTTCACACATAATTACACAGCACCCTTCGCTCATCACGCGCACGTGTACAACCTCTAATTACACTCGTCATTTTGGGAATCCTCGAAAAACACAAGTGTGTTTCTTAACTACCGCCGCGTCGAACACACACTCGCACGCGATCCAATTAGCTCTCTCCGCGTTCTATCTCGAATTCGAGACTATTTTAATAGAAAAGTACTATGTATAGCATTTTGATTCGAATTAGTAATAAAAATTTTACGATCGAGCAATAAAATTTCTGTCCCAGATATATCGACATCAGTATAAATAAAACTTTTTCCCTGAGAGAGAAAGAAGTCGAGACCATAAACCCAATAGAGAGAGAGAGAGAAAGAGCAGCGCGGTCCAGTCGGTCGCACACAAGAAAAGAGAAGAAGCGAGAGAGCTGCGGCGGCTATATACTCCCTTTTGTCCGCAAAACGCTAATTCGGTACAATTTGTCGAAACCAGTTTTGATTCCGGTATTTATATCGGTCTCGAGGGCGCGCGAGAGAGTCTCTCTATTTCACTCTCGGTTTTTACTTTTTTTTCTCTCTTCTCCTCTATTTCGTCGCGGACCTACGCAGTTTCTCTTTTCAGGAGAGACTGTGCGGTTCGAGGCGTGTCGCGCTGAAATCGATTTTACTTTTTTTGTTCTCTTCATCGCTATTGTTTTCTAGGACACGTGCACTGCAGAGTTTTTTTGCGATAAAAATTATTCGAAGAAAATCCAAAGAGAGCTGCGTCGTCTTGCTGCAGTAAGCAGACACATACACACCCAAGTTGAAGGTGAATGGCGGGCGTGGCGCCCGACGATATGCGGCGGGGGGGCCGAAGTGCATCCTGCCGACGTCGTTTTCCTTTCTCATA
>UCQR01098564.1:0-12342 GCA_900474235.1 Cecidostiba semifascia | reverse complement strand
CTCTCTCTCTCTCTCTCTCTCTCTCTCTCTCTCTCTCTCTCTCTCTCTCTCTCTCTCTCTCTCTCCCTCATCTCGTCGCGTGTAATTTCGTGTGTCTTGGCTTCGCGCGCAGGTGACACATATCTTCCTCCCCGACGACCTATCGCCTTTCATCTTCGCGCCTGTGTTAATATAATCATATCACCCGAAGCCATAGAGCTGCACTTATCGGTTCGCTGCCTAACTTTTTAATTTTTACCACTCTGCAGGGTGTCTGATATATTATGATGTACCTATATGTTAGAAATGGGTATTGCTTGTGCGAGAAAAGGATACAGTGGCCTAGTTTTATTTGCTCGAATTGTATATATAGGAGATACAAAGTGAGAGAGAGAAAGCGCAAAAATAATAAAAGAAAATGGAGATAATGGTCGTCTTGGTCGTCCCTTGCTCGACTACTATACAGCTATAGAGCACTGCTGCTGGCTTCGTCAGCTCTCGCTGCCGCAGTAGCTGCAGAGCATGCACTCAGGCCGTGTCTCTTGTGCCCTTTTACGGTCGGTATTACCGCGGCCTACTTTATCACTGTGCTTTCAATGTGCGCGAGCTGCGGGCTGCTGTGTGTTGCCACTCTGATGCTACAGTGCTTTTATTATTTTTCCTATTCGCTGCCATTTCGAGCTGCATCGCCCTCGGGATAATGCACACGCGAAAACTCACACAACTCACACGCCGGGGGGGATGAGAAGAATATAAACGCATCAAAGAGGTGTTGAGAGGGCGTTGTGTGTTTTGAAAGGTCGCGGGAAATCGTAAAAAGCGCGCGTCTGTTCTGCGGCGACAACGACGACCATGTGCTTTTTGCGCGCAAGCTCCGCGGAGGGGTGTGGATAATGGGGCCGAAATTTATTGGACGATCGCTAAACCGGCGTGTATGATTCCGATATCCTCGTGCTGGCTGTGCGTTATAGTATAAGAGAAGCAACGGTTGCTTTCGTTTATTGGCGCTTTATCGAGTGATGCTATAGCAGAGCTGTGTGTAGGGGACCGAGCTCGGCAAAGTCTATCGGATTTATGTTATGCGTGCTCTTATACGTAATAGCTGCTAATCCAGTATATCACGTATTATATGGACCAAAGCGCGAGCTTTTCCCGCCTCTCTTTGGAAAGCCAATAAGCTCGACGAGTTTTTTTTTCGCGCGAAAACAAAACTGTCGCGCCTGTTAACCGTGATTCTGAAAAAAATCAGAGTCACCAGCGAGCCGCACAGGCTAAAATTTTTTTTCACGATAAAAGCGCTCCTATATATATGCAAGCACTCGTCATTCGCAAAGTGATGCTTCGCGCTGCCTCTTTCGATTTCGCTCTGAAAAAAGCGACAGCGGATATACAAACGTGTATATAGCGTTCAGATGGAGCTAATTTCTATCGAAAACCTTGCAGCAGCGTATCCTCGGCGTTGTATAAATGCGCATACGTATATATACGCGCGAGTTGGCGATCGAAGCTCTCCTCTCGGCGACGACTAGGAAAGTACATTCGAATGTACTTGTCAGGCCAAGACAAGCATATCGCGCGGCAATAAATCCCCCCTTGCAGCGGAGCCCGGTCGCCGAGGCTGCAGTCGCCATTATAAAAGCGAGAGCTTTCGGCTTGTCGCGCGCGATTACGGAATGATTTAGTGCTTGCGAGCGCCGAAACGTCGCGGGGGTAATTCATTCGGGCCGAGAGTCGCGCCTTGCATGGTGTATAACATCAGTCGAGGAAAAAGGCCGTTGCTCGCGAAGCTTTCGACTGGGGAGCTAGGAGAATAGGAAGACGTAGTTGCGAGTACTATAGAGACATATAGCGTACACTGCAGCTGGACACCCAGACTGTGGCGACTTTGTCGCGGCTTCACGTGCCTCGCGGCACTTTGCAGGTGTCGCTGCACGATTGTCCGGCGACTGAGCGTTCTTTATTTACTCTCTCAGCTCTGTTCCTGGCTTTACTCCCTCTTTGCTTCTTGCCTTGCCACTATATACTGTACGCTTTGTGAACGCAGTAGTAGTATATATAGAGGTCCAGGCTAGCTACACCGTGGGGATCGATTTTATTGGGCGGAAACGGCTTTCTTGGGACACAGCTCCGCTGGCTTTGTTTTAAAACTTCGAGCACTATCGCGAATTCATCGACGAAATGATTTTTTCCCCTGCTTATTTCCATAAAAGCGCATCAGAACCGGGGTTACAACGCACTTTTACGCGAGTTCGCCGCAGTAAAACGGCATTGAAATATGTATAATTTTACAATCTTATATCGAGGAGCTCTCGCAATTTAATGGCAGAGAGAGAGAGAGAGAGAGAGAGACTTCGATGCGTTCTCAAAGTTAAAGTTAACATAAATGATTTTACTCGCAGCATGAAGTGCGCAAGATACACATTGCGAAACTATATAACAGCGCGCGCGTAACTTGGTTTAATTAGAGCCAACTATTACTCAGAAACTTGCTCGAGTTTTACGTGTCAGGGGACTCGTGTGCGATAAGGAAAATTACAACAAAACGAAAGGCAGACGCGAGAAACAAGAGCAGCACCTTATATTCAGTCACGGTCTCTCTCTCTCTCTCTCTCTCTCTCACTCGTCGTCGTCGTGATGTATGTAATCTTCGAAAAAGGATCGTTGATACACGATGACGCTATTATATAACATATATACAAAGCAGCTATAGTATAGAACGCTCCTCCTCCTGCTCCTCCTCCTCTCTGATCTCACACTGAATGACGCGGCGCCATGAGTAGCGAAGCATAAAGAGATTATGGAAGGCGATAATAAACGCAAAAGAGGCGCGCACTCGCGCACCAAGATAATAGTAAATGAAGTATCGCGCAGTAAAAAAGAGGAGCGCGCGCATAAAAAGAGTTAATCCGCTTGCGAACGTGATTAATTTTTGCGCGTGGAATAAATAACAGAGGCGAGATTATTTAACGGTTATTATAATGCGCGGAAAATACGTAAAATCGAAAGCCGAACGTTCATGGGATATACCTATAACATATAATATATTTATGTATACTCGGCATTGATACAGCTATAATCTGTGTATGTATAATGATCGTTTTCCACACGCACGAAAATAATTAATACACGCGTCGTACTTTATGACTCAAGCCCGAAACCTCGGGCAAAAAATAATAACACGCGTAATCCAGCTCCGTTCGTCGTCCCTGATGTATATTATAGCAACGCGGTGAACAATGCGATCTTACGGTGCACCGGGTGCAAACGCACGAAACAACATCAGCGCAGAGAGACATGTACAGAAGCCGCCGCAGGCTACGCTCTTAAGAGTTATCGATTGAAGGGGTCGCACGTCATGACTCACGGCGACGTATGTTGCTCTACACATGACATGCGGCGCGATGAGGTTGTCGGTGCCTCGCGCGGACAGTCACCGGACACAATACCCCCCCGTATTTAACGCAAGCAATATGCGGATTGACTGAGAGGGGCAGCCTTCTATTACACTATATATACGGCTCCTGAATGACTCACGACGCAAACGCACTGGACACACATCAGCTCACGCGTTTACGCGGCGATTAAGGTGGCTAATAAGGTGCTATATGTATACGTGCATTAGAGCTGAAATTAATCGGGATGTTTTATAGGTGAGCTGATAATATCATCGAAATATAACGGGGGCATAAGCCGTCGTATACTATATATATGCGGTTGGATTTTCAAATAGGTATATATATATATATACGAGATTCATCAAATGCATCAGCTGCGGCATCGTTTATAAAAGTTATTATACGCGTATTCTCTCTCTCTCTCTCTCTCTCTCTCTTTGTTAAAAGCCATTAGTCCGATCTTTCTGTCCGGAGAAAAAGCTCGGGCATATCCCGCACATTCTGCTGCAGCACGTACAGAACGAACGCGAGCGGTATATACGTATGTATATAGATATATACACAGAGGCAGCTCCGGCAGTAGAATGGAAATCAAGGCTTTCACGAGGGGCTGCTCGAGAGAAGAGAGATTCGCTGGTAGGAAATCTACGGTTAAGAAAATCCCTCCCAGCGCATATAAGCCCGCACTGCACGACCTACTCTCTCTCTTCTCTCTCTCTCTCCTGCACTCGGCCGTATTTCCCTTATAAGCGCGCACTATTATTTTTCGTCCCGAGCTGTGTATATAATACACATATATATATACGCCGACGAGACGCGTTTAGCTCCCCCATTCGTCATTGTCAAGTGCGCATGACGCGGCCGCCGCTGACGTCACTCTTCGCGAATCGATATTTCACTCCATTAAATTATTGTTGTTTTATTGCTGCAGCACGCGTGGATGCTGCTGCTGTGAAGAGAAAAATATTGTCGTTGGAAAATTAATCTACAACAGTAGAGTATACGCTCGTCATTTCTATGCGATGTCCACACGCTGTTGCTGTCAGTCATATGGTAGAATGATAGAAAGACAGAAACAGGATTTAAAATGCCCTAAAACTCATCGGCCTCATAAACAAACTTGTTAAATTTTCCGAAGCACCGACAAACGCACGGGACTATATATAAGCCGCTTTTATCTTTCTACTGCAACTTCTAAAACACGACATCTAAACTCGCAAGTTTTTTTTTTCATGCACAACAGTATCCGACTATATACACGGTAAAGTTCTCCGCGAACACAACGAAATTTCGTGTGTCTCTCTCTCTCTCTTACAGAGACAAAGTCCCTGCGGCCGGATTAGCAAAATTTTTCCCGCAACGAGAAAATTTCGACCCGTCGCTGTTACAAAGCTAAAACTGTTTCCGTGTCTCTGGAGCCGACGCGACCCTCTTAGCATCCACCTGCCACTGCACTTGCAGAATAAGAGCTGCTATGTATACACCTACAGCAGCAGCAGCAGCAGCAGCAGCAGAATCCCTGGTCTGCCTAATCTACTTGGAAGGCCCGAGCGGATTGCAGAAAAAGTCTACTGTCTCCGCGTTTTATCCGAGCTCGCTTTCGCGCCACAGCTGTTCGCCAAACTTCCCTGGCCACCTGTTTCCGCGGACAAGTTTGCCGTTGATCAAAATTCAAGCCGATTGTAGCCATTATCCCGGGTTCGGCTTATCCGCTAGTTGGTACTACAGTAGTGCCGTTGAGTCAATGCTCGACACATTCTTACCCAAAGGATTTGAAAACACTATACGGTTCTTTTCAGAAAAAACAAGTCCGTTTTAATAAAATTCAATTACACGACTTTTATCTTGTCTTCTCATTCGTGCGACGCTGCCAATGGCCGGGTTCGCTTAATACGTGCCTTTGAAGTGAAGAAATTGCGTCGGCTAGTCGGAAAGAAAAGAAGAAAGCAAGATGCATATCGAGCCAGCCGAAATAAGTCGAGAAACGGAGCAAAGAAAAAAAAAACTCGAGCGGATTATATACACACTTTCAAGGAGCGCGCCAGGAACCGAAAGAGAAAGAACCGGGGGAAGAAAGAATAAAGACGGGGCGCGCGCGAGCCTCGTCTGATCGCGAGACGACGGGATGTAACGTTCTATTTCTGGACTTTTCGGAAAGTCTCGTGCGCGCGCCAGCAAGCCAGCTCGCGACTCCCCGCGGCATTCCTGGGGATTTGGAACGTCACGATGCTCACCTTCTGTCTCGTTTCACATGCCCGTTTCGCGCGACCGCCTCGACTCGACTCCCGAGTATTATATGGCCCGAGCAAACTCAGTTTCCGATGCCGATGTCGTATACGACTGTCGGGAGTTTATTTTTTCAACGAGATCTAAGTTTATCCGCACGTCAGCAGCGTTCTGCTCCAGATCAGTCATGAAAATTATGAACTTGTGAAAGTCAAGGTCAGGGTCGTCGGCTAATATAAAACGGAAACAAAATTTTCACGTTATGTGCTGATGTTGAATCGTATAATTATTATCGGTATATAGAGTACAACGCGATGAATATTTACAAATAATATATTGTAATTATTATAAATAATATCCCTTCCTCAATTTGTTTGAACTGCGCGTATAGAGTCAATTAAATTTCGTGTACGAATATGTTTCGTTTAAATATATCCACGGATTACCCAAAGTCAAAAAGTGAAAAAAGACTCGACCCTTGCTCAACTTCAGTCCTGCTCATCTATCGTCGCAAGAATCAACCCTCCGTCAGACTAACTATCTTATGCACTAAAATCTTGGTGCTGCGTATTTTCGCAGTATTCTAAGAATAGAGCAGAGAGCAGCAACCGCCGCAGCTCCATCAGAATGCCGAGTGTGAAATAAAAAGTTAATGCCAGTGTGTCGCGAGTGTCGATGCTACGCCAAGGGAAAAAACAAAAGCTGTAGCATCGGTAGGAAAGGGAGAAAGTGTCTATACTCTAAAAGCAGACACATATAGGTATACATACGAGTAAATGCCGAATGCGACTGCCGCCGTAGGAACGTCAAAAAAGTGCGAGAGGGGGCATATTCGTTTGGTGTCTCGGGCACTTTCTCCATCTCATGTGTCTCTCCTCTTGCTTTCTTACTTTCTTTCTTTCTTTCTTTCTCCGGTCTGTCTTCGAACGATAGCTAAAATTAGTCTCAACCCCAGACGCTGCTGCTCAAGCCGTCTGGAGTGTATAGCGCTGTCGCAGCGAAATTTTCACACGGGCGAAACGAGGAGTCATCTTGTGCAACTCGTCGTTGCTATTTTACTTGTAGGAATTTCGAAAATTGAAAGGATAAATTGTACAAACGCACCGCTGACTTTTTACTGACGGAACTAGATATTATTCAGTCAGCGAATATGGCAAATTCGACATGAAAATTTATATGTACGCGCTTCTGGCAAATTTCGAAAATCGAGTTATATACTTCGCTGCAGCAGTTGCAAAAAGCTCACCTATACGTGCATTAAATTGATATGGATGAGTCGTACAGAGGGCCAATATACGTCGCATGACTCGTGTTTTGCGCAAAAGTACAACGCGATGCCGAGTATATATACGAGCCTTTGCATATGTTGGAGATTCATGACCCACGCCCCCTTGTATGAAATTTATCGAAGAGGAGATCAGCATTTTTTACATGCGTAATGTATGATTCACGCTCGGCGGAAACATCGTGTCTAAACGCGCAGTGTGTGCTCGAGCGTGTCGCTTATTAACAGGATTTGCGTAGGAGAAAAAAAAAGGTTCTATACAATAAATGTACTCGAGATATTGTTGTATGTACATGCGTGAATGTATAGTACAGTGTACGTTGAAATTAGCAATATAATTGAAATCAATTTCCTCCTCATTATAGTTTAACTCGAGCAATAAGAGGTATCAATTACTATTCACATATATTAGCCCGCAGTGTCAGCTCGGTGTACAGATTTTCGTATTAAAATTACTCGTGCATTTCATTAAACCTATCTTTAATATTAACGTGTAAGCTAAATAGTCTACATCGAACAACGGCTTCACTGGGTTATTCCCTTGTTTAATTCTGACTATGCTATTATGAAACACGGTATTCCGCAATATATTACAACGCGCTCATTACACCGACGTTGGTAGCGGGAAGGATCATCCGCTTTTGATGGAAAGTGGAAGGTATTGGGGGTCCCCGTGTATATAAAATTTAATCCAGGAACTGTGTGCGTGGGGTGAAAGATTATTTTGTTAGCGGCGAGTGCTGGCGAAGCGACAGGGATTTCCGGTTCTTCCGAAGCCAAAAGAATAAAGAAACGCAATACGAAAGTGAATTGTTGAGATGAGACTTTGGAGGAGCCATGCAGGCGTATGTGGCTGGCTGCCGACGAGCTTGAATCTGCGGCGAGCAGCTGCAGCTCCCGCCGGGCCATCAGAGCCTCGTCTTTCCGCGTCATCGAGTCAACAACGTCTGCAAAGATTCTACGCCGCAAAGTGCGCCCCGCACTCGCCTTATCTAATTAGCCGACGAACGAGAAGCGACTTTTTACCGTTGAACTCGGCGAGTTACTCAGGCGGCCTGAATGCTTAACTAAAATTTCTCAAACTTTTACTTTTTTTTCAAGTGAAATAATGGATTATCAATTGAAAATGATTAAATTTTCAATATCTTTTCATAACCTTCAGCAAAAAGCATACAAGAATTGAGTAAAGTCTCTATATGCTGGAAACATATTTCATCGTCTAGTGTAAAAATTCACGACAGGAGTATGTGCTTACGAAATTTTCGACATTGTCACGTGCAAAAAAAACTCCATTTTCCAAAAATACTTGAATCGTGTGACACAAAAGAGAAAAGCCATCAACAATGCAATTCAAGGAATACGCCTTCGGTAATGCCAATTTGTCAACGTGCAACAAGGTATATCAATGAACGCTTACGCGTCACCTCCCCGAAGTAAATGCGATTCTCCCGATTCAGCGCGGCGGGTGCGCATCTGTCACTCCCACTTATTTAAGCGCATTGAAATTCCTGAAATAGAAAAAAAAGAACGAGGAGAAAAAAAAATTTATTGAGTCAGGAGCTGGTGAACGGGCAGATGAACTAAAAAGAAAATCCGCTGAGGAGGCGGCAGCGGTGGCGGCCCGAGGCGAAAGCTCGGGAGCCTTGCTGATAGCGCGTAGTTCTCGTGTGAGATACTCCCCGGGGAGAACCGCCTTTAGCGCGCTGGCGTCCGCTTGCAAAAAAAGGCGTCGGCTTGTATTGGCAAAGAAAATTACGAGAGGGAACCGTATATATATATAGGCGTTGATACATAAATATGCCGCTCTGCCCGCAGGGGGGCAGCCACGGCGCGTCTCTCGTTATAAATTGCTCGAGCGCGCGCGCGTATACATCCTGACTCGAATGAAAACCCTTTGTGTGGCTCGCGCGCGGACATTTGTTTTATCAATTAAGCTCGTTTTAGGATGCACGAGTTTTCGTTGTATCTTTTTTTTTGTTTCTTTCGAAGAATGCAGCTTTTGTCGGCAGGGAAAATTTTTCGAGTGATTTGGTTAGTAAAGAAAAACCCTGAAAATTTGTAGTATTCTCGTTAATGAAGGAAAAACAAAGAGGGGTTCGTTATAACTCTGATATGAGTCTTTTTGACTTTCATTTAATTGTTACTGAATTACTACGATTTGTGACCCGACAGGCTTTGATAATCAGCTATTACACTGAACTTGTATGAATACAAGATCCGATTAATACATTCAATACAATCAATACAGATTACTCTATTCTATTTCATTCTATACTTTTAATCGCGCTTTTAATTATTTATTCAGCTATCAGTATGAACAGCAAAAGAGGATCACGGGAATCATGGAGAAAAGCGACGGAATGCCGATCTACATAGGAAAGGTATTTCAAGTCTAATCGAGAAAGTAGGAAGCATATTTTCTAGAAAAAAAAGTAAAAGAAAATGTATGCGCGCACTATCGGTGTATAAAAAAAGAAGTGTATCGGACCAGTAGGACAGTTATCGAGTGAGAGGAAGAAACGAGGCGAAAGAATCGTGGAGCAGCAGCAGCAGCAGCAGCGTCTCGAAATATCTTTGACAGCTAAAAGGCCAGCGAGTTGAGGTTCTGATCGCTTTACTTGCCGAACGATAAACTCGTCTCGAGAGAAGATCTTTCCTCTCCCGCGCTCGCGCGCGCAAGACTCAGCGTCAGCAGATTTCATCCTTGCAAACTTCCGCGCTTACGAGAGCCTCGTTTCGCGTCTCGAGGCTGTCTTTATTTCTCTGGTCTCCTGTAGCCCTCCTCCCACTTTATACTCTCTCGCTCTACCTTCCAATTTCTTTTTTCCGCTTCTTGTTCACGTTCCCGGACCTAGATAAACAAAAATCGGAAAACGTTCAAGCTCCTTTTGTTTTACCGTCTTATCAGCTCGAGTATATACTGCTGCATAGAAGAAAAGAACTGGAGTATAGTCGAGGACACGAAATTACAGGATATCTCAGATGCTGCGCGAGTCGATGACTTTTTTTTGAGGCAGTTAGCCTTTTTTCCGTATCGCCGCGGAGAATGCTGCTGCTGCTGCTGCTCAGGTACGTACCTATGCTAAAAGAAACTCTAGCCCTTTTTTGATAAAATACTTTTTCAGCGAGTAGATATCCATGCTGCAGATATGCAAATGTCGCTCCAGCGTGAGACTCGTCGTTTTGCTATAACGCGGTTCGACATGGTTTTACATGCATAGAGGCGTTCGCGATCTTCGAGCGACATGCAGCCGCGCGACGTCAAACTATACGATAAGAAAAGCCCACACACGCCCGTGGCAATTTCAAGCGGTTGCTTACACGGCGCGCGCGAGCTTCGAGCAAATAATCATTACAGTCTACTGCGACGCGCCGCGGGAAAAACGCGCGCATATTATCGGCTCATCCCGAGAGCCCTTGTTATTAAGCTTGAAATACTGATGCCAACTGTGAGCTAGAGCGTTCATTAACCGATCAGATATAATCTGTCGGCGCTGAAACGTTACCGGTAGTAGTCTCTAACGTCCGCTCATAACAGTCGCAAAGCTATATACAAGTGCACGCAAAAAGTGCAGCGCGCGAACGACCGGCGCAAAAAACTAAACGCTTCGAACGAAATAGCCAACACTCCCACGCACATCAGTCGAGAAAGTATACTACGGACTGGCAGAGACCGATTCATCAGCACGCTAACAGGTATAATTGAAGGCTTGCAGTACGTAAGAGCGTGGAAAATTAGTCGCTCTGAACAAACAATAGCTCGTCGAATAATTCACGCACGCATCCCTGCAGCAGCAGTGGTCCTCGTCGTATTCTTCGTCGGTACAAAGGACGTGTATGGTGCAGGGGGGAGTGCTCGCGATAAGAATAAAAGCCGAGGGGGAAATTTCAATTTCAGCCTCGGTCGCTCGCAGCGAGCCGCAGTCCGCGCGATAAGATCGCGAATGACTCCGAATGTGCGCGCACTGCCCATGTGTCTCTCCTCCCTCTCTTTCTCGGCTCTGAAACGACCGCTGCTCCATATACGAGAGAGCGCGGAAAATCGACGAAAAGAGAGAGCTGCAACGTCGGCCCATTATGCAGCTCACGCTGGCCTCTCGTTCTCTCTCGTTTCACGTAACACCGTTATTTATGGCAGCGACGCATCGTGTCTATGATCACCTACTGCATCGGAGGATTCCTCTGTCTCGCGGTGCAGCGAGCGCGTGTCTTTGGACGCACTCCCCGCAGCGCGCGATAACGAGCCCATCGAAGTATAGAGGATGCGAGTGTGTATATGTGCGGGCGTGAGCGGAGAGAAAAGAGCGCTCCGCAGAGAGACTTTACCGTTTCGCGATGGCGCTCGGACGATATGGGGATTAGGGGTGGACTACGCTGAATCTTTCCCGGGATATATATACTACTGCTTTACTTTTGTACTGCGCACTTGATTCTCCGGGGGGATTCGCCGTAGTGGTGGAGTATTTTCTCTTCTATTACGGCTGATTTGATCGCTCGCGGAGAACAATGCGAATTATATTTACCTTGTTCGTGGCGATTGAATTAGTGTCTGGATCCGTATATATATATACGATATACTGTCGCCGCGTGCATTCTAGTTTCAGAAAAAATAACAAAGCACTCGTAATTGGTAGTCCAGTCTAACGACGATAAAAGTGTATAAAAATAACGAATGAGCGCAAATAAATCGAGTCATTGTTGCGAGTAGATATACTTACTATATATATACACACACACAGGGTGCACAGACTGGACCGCGCGTCAAACAAAGGCCTCGTTTGGAACGCAACAAAGAACTATATAATACACGGCATGAAAATTTTCCGCTGGCGGCAATCTCGTCAAAGTGCGCGTTGAACGAGGCGCGGCCGGTGCAGCCAGCAAGAGAGAGAGAGAGAGAGAGAGAAAGAGAGCGCGCGTAAAACGGTACAAGGCTTCGCTCGCGCGCGCCGGATCAGAAAGATATCGGGGACGTCGATATATAGTCGGCCGCGTGATTGTAGCCGCTCGCTCTCGTGGAGAGAGAGAGAGAGAGAGAGAAAGAGAGAGAGAGCGGATAGTGCACCCATACACGTGACGCCTGCTATTTTCCGGGATCCGATGCATGAGTCGGTGCGCGGCGAACGGGATTATTCGCCGAGCGCGACTTTTTCTTCGCCGGCGAGAGTGTAGCATATATAGAGACCTGATGCTGACGGCGCGAGACTGAGCGGTGGGCGTCAGAGCTGCAGCCTGCGATATCTGCTTTATATCGCTCCTTATCGCGCCGACCGCACACATGTGTATTATACTCGGCCGAGCGGGAATTTGAATATTTTTCATAGCTCTCGCGCTCGATCCCCTCGGGTTCTTCTCCGGCTATCCGCAGCCTGATGTATAAATTTGTCGATTGCGCGGCAGGCTCCGTACATGATGCGGACGAGGCTTATGTTTAGGAATATGATGATATCACTATAC
>UCQR01098563.1:0-14914 GCA_900474235.1 Cecidostiba semifascia | reverse complement strand
TTTAACGCGTTACACTGTGTACGAATTATATTTTACCAAAGCGACTGTCAACGAAACTGTGATTTAATGTGTAATACTAAGATGTAATACTAAGATGTAAAATTTTTTTTGGCTACCAGAAATAAATTATTTACTATACTATACTATACTATACTATACTATTTCGATAATGTTTTTTACTATATCCGTGATATGTTTATTCGTATAATAGAGTATGGGACCTTTGTAAAGTAAAACGATTTTATTCAGCCGATGTTTCGTCCGCTTGGAAAAAGGCAATGAAAACACGAGATGGAAAAAAAAGACTCGTTATACTCTCGTGTATATATACGTGGGTACACAAGCTGTATAGACATAACCGAACGAAGCTGGTGTACCACTACCGGCTCCGCGATTCACAGAAGTTAATTGAGTGGTTTGCGGTTCCAGCGCTAACGAGTAAATCGTCGACGAGGGGACGCGAAAATCCGAGTCCACGGCCTACACTTCTTTCTACTCGTTTTTTCTCGAGTCGCGAGTGGATTCGGAGTGTGAGTGAGAGCTTTACACGAGTGCGCGATACATCACACCCATCACGAAAAATTCGCACTCTGTCCTCTTTGCTATTTCACACGTTTTTTCCTCTTTTTGATACTCGATACACTATTTTTCCGACTACGTTCAATCTCGTATCCTGCGCATGTCAACTAGTAAAACAAACAATTAAAATCCATGATTAAACTGACAGACAACCGCAATAGGCAAAAAAAAAAACATCCTTGACACACGCCCACACGAAATGAATTTCGTGCAAATCGTGCAACTCGTTATACTTCTTACAAGTAGTCTTGGCTCCTATTAGACACGAACCCAGCTGGCGTTTCGCGGAATCGAATCGAACAATCCTCAACCGACAAAATCAGCTGTGAACTCGAACGAATTGCCAGCCTTGAGCTCGTCAGTTTTCCGAGAATTGCGCGAAAATGATCTTTTTCTCTTTCACTCTCCGCTGCTTTTAACAGTGTAACGATTACTTTAATGTCTTCATTTGGCGTTGGCGATGAAAAAGTCGCCGAGTGTATGTTGTGTGCATAAGAGACATAAGCAAAAACTGCTTTGTTGAATTTTTGGTATAAAATTTACAAAACGATACCGACTTGTACGAAAATGGCTGATGTTACTTCCTGCTCTCTAGTTTCTGACTAGCGAATATAGGTGGCGCATAGGCACTTTCCTATTACCTATTTCCCTTATTATTAATTTGTGCGCGGAGAGTAGATATGGCTGTGTGCCACCTATGCCAAAACAGCCTTGTTAGGTATACTTGGACCGCTCATGCTGCAACTGCAACTGAGTCTATTCCGATTCCATGGGAAGCACTCGCTGAACTGCATTGTTCAACAATAACTTGATCATTGCTTCCATTTGAAATCCCGAAACGTACTTGGCAAACGCGAAGACAGCTAAACACAACGAGAACGAAAGAAGCTCAAATAAAAAGCGCGAAAATCCCAAAAAGATACTCACGCGCCTGATTTACGGTGGCCAGGCCGTAAAAGCATAACACTGTTACCGAAATGAAGAGGTTTAATGTACACGAGAGAGTGAGAGAGAGAGAGACCACTATACAGCAACTCGGCTCGCGCTCATTCCGTTCTTTATTTCAGCTCTGGCTCTCAACTCATCTCGTAAAAACAATCAAGCGGCGCGTCAGGCCGACACACTAAACCTTGATTGCAACTGATGAGGAGCAGCGCGAGAAAAAAGTCGGTATAACAGGGCTGCAGCAAAAAAGCTCCGAGTCTCGCACCCTCTCTCTCTCTCTCGCGTGCAGGCGCGATTTTCAGAAGTCGTCACTTGGCGGCATCAGCTGCCCTTATCTGGTGTTATAATTGCGTATAAGGGGGAGAGAACGTCGTTCTTTTTTTTTCTTCGACGCGCTCGCGCTTTAATCGACGTCGTATATTCCTCCGATGGCTCTGATTTACGCAGCCGGAGCTTGATTGAAACGCACGCGCGCTTTTTGCTACTGTCCTCGGTTAGCCTTCGTTTTGCGCGTCAAGTGTTTGTATATAGGCTCTCGTGGAATGCGAAAGAGTGCGTGCTTTAATTTATGTGTATTAATTTTACTTTATTTTGTGAAAATTTCATTATATCTTCATTAGCATGGCAAACGCGAGAGACGAGAGAGCGTATAATTATATGATGAGCTTGTAACGTCTTCATCGAGCTGGAGTGTGTATATACGGATTGTTATTATTACACGGTGACGTGCCGTGACATGCTCGTAAAATCGAAGAAATAAAAATGTACACCGAACACGATTAAAACTTCGTAATTTCATTATATCTAATCGCGCATTATAAAAATTGAATATACACCTAATAATTACTCAAATCACACTTCAATTAAGCTCGACCGTACACGCGAACCCCAAAATCCTAAATACGAACTATTCGACTAATTACAACCTCCGCAAGCTCTTCTATGATACGCAACTCATCCAAAAAAGGACTGCTTAAGCAGCCCCGCGATTTAACACTCCGCCACACATATCCCAAAACAAGCGGACAATGCCGGAGACCGCAGAGAAGCTCTCTCTCTCTCTTCTGTAAACTGCGGACAGCTAGAGCGCGTACGTGTCTGTATGTGTGTGTAGTATTGTTATATACACGCGTGCGAATTCCCAGGGCGTAAACCGACCGCAGGGCGGCGAAAATTCCGAGCGCAAGGGAGAATAATTCAGGGTTGATTTTCGCATTTTCAAGCGGATTCGCGTGCGATATTTACCCCGAAATCCGCCTGTTTATACCCGGTCCGCGTGTTATTCATCTGGTCTAATTACTCCGGCTTCGGTTTACGCGCACGGTTCGGGTGTCTGTTTGCGGCTGGCTGTGTGAACTTGGCCGAAATTGTGATACATTTTTTCTTTTTTTTCCTTCTTTTTTGACTTTGTAAACTTGGCGAACACTCGTTAAATTATTTCAAACAAGAAACGGCATTGTTAAAGCTCGGCGTCGAGGAGAGCGATAAAATATGTTGTAAACTGTCAATTAATAAAAATCGCGTTAACGCGTCGTTTGATGAATTGCACGTGTATATATACATATATACGCGTTGCTCGAACAGAAGAAAATAAACGGCGACGCGTCGTTAAAGTCTCGGAGAGTAACAATCGCGCGGCGAAGGTGGATCCGAGAGAGAGAGAGAGAGAGAGAGAGAGAGAGAGAGAGAGAGGAGAGAGAATCGCAAAAGACAGGCTCGCCCTGACTAATTGACAAAGAGATAAGTGAAACTCCACGCGTAGTCTTCTCTCTCTCTCTCTCCACGCCCTCGGATGTGTATTATATAGTTGCGGGAAGAAGATGAGAGAGAGAGAGGCTGAGTCGTTGTTTTGAATATGTTCTTTATTGTCTCTTTGTCCAAGCTCGCAGATTCGCTCATTGTCTATTAGTCGCATTTGTATATTCCAGTTTCAATATTCAGATATTATTATGTAAAGTGCGATTCGGCATTGATATGCAAAATTGTCAGTAACATAATTATTCGCTCTTCCTCACCTATACCTCATTCACAATAATATTTCAGTCTTCTCGAAGAGACGCATGACATCAGAAGACACTAGGTATACAAGCGGACGTCGCGTGGACAATTAGCCGACGGTTTCATTGGCCAGGACGACGCGGTATAATACGTCGCGTCGGAGCCGTGTGACCTACGACCGCTAACAGTTAATCAATGCTTTTATGAGCGCCGCGCAGCAGCACCACCCACCCGCCCACACGAGCGAACGGGCGCATAATTCAACGCCGGCGGAATCGAATGAAACGACGAGAGAGTGGGAACGTATACCGACTCTCCGTGCTTGTCTCTATGGGAATCGGCTTTATTTATTTATAGACTTGAGAGAGCCTGTCGGTCTGTCTGTCTATGGGGGTATACGTGTATGTGTACTCGGTAATTGAGATTTGTTTGCTTTTGAATGATTGATTCCTTACGATTGGACGAAATATTCGAAAGTGTAATAAAGCATCAATAACGATCGAGCAATTAATTGTGCCCACGAACTCTATCGCTTTCTTACGTATTATCCTATAAAACTGCGACGTGTATTTTTAATCAGCCCGACATTTCGCACGTTTAATATATATGCGTTCGATTTTTATACGAAACACGCGCGCGAGCTGGACATTTAACGCTCGCGCAGTAAATCCGCGGGCTTTATTGCTTCGCGAGCGAGCGAGCGAGCAATACTTTGTCCGTCGCGTTTTAAACGATCGTCGCGCTATATTTGTCATCCGACTGATTATGTCGCTGCCGACGCCTCTATTAAGTTCGTTAATGTCGTTTATACGAGGCAATTTTCACGAGAGAGATAGAGAGAGACAGACTGTGTGTGCCTATACTACTCTTGCCGACCGGTAATTAAATCTCCGCGATCGGATGATCCCTCGAGTATAGGTGCTTTGCTCTCGAATTTTGGTATTTTTTTTTTTAGAGTAGGAGAAAGCGACGTGCCCAATTAACGTTGAAAACGCAATGGGGTGGGCATGTTTCTTGTCGGATGAACTGAATTTGCGTCTTATTCGCTCGGTGTATTCCGAATCATTTTTGAGTTTCAAGGCTTTTGCAGAACCTGTTTTATAAAGGTTATTTTTCGTTTTCTGCAATTGAGTTGTATACCGATACTATAAACTGATTGAA
Organism: Cecidostiba semifascia; assembly: GCA_900474235.1. Lineage (NCBI taxonomy): Eukaryota > Metazoa > Arthropoda > Insecta > Hymenoptera > Pteromalidae > Cecidostiba > Cecidostiba semifascia. The sequence continues at coordinate 10,231 of UCQR01098563.1, read as the reverse complement.
AATAAAATAAACTGAGCCTATAACAACTCGTTTCCTAAAGGCCGGAAAATTTCCCCATTATATACCCTCCTATGGATAAAAGGTATACCGAGTGCCACGTGCATCATACAAAAGACGCGTCAAAAACGTCAAAACCGTGTCCGCCCTTATACCTATACACACCCATACGTATATATATACGAGTACACCGCACAGCGAACCTCTTGATTGACTGACAAAACTAAATGTTTGGCCTGCTCATTGAAACACATCGACGCGCAGTGAAAACAAAAAACATGCGCTGCCCGCAATTTAACTCTCTGTCCAAACATGCATTTACCTGCTATAGAACAAAGGGTAAGTGACTGTCGGCAAGGTAAACGAGTATATAGCCTCTAGAAAAAATATGCTCCTGCTCTAGTTTCCCGCGGACATATATAATATAGAAATAGAAGCGCGAAAAAGAGTGTGTATATGCATGTCATCGCGACGGTGAATTATGAGACAATTATTTTACGCAGATCCGGTGCAGTATTGTTCGAAGGAACAATGTTGGAACTCGGTTTGTCGCGCGAGAGTCATGAAATTTATTCGTCCCCGTGCAGCCATAAAAATGATGCCAGAGTCGAGATTTCGGAAACAAGCGCACCATGCGGAGAGAGAGAGAGAGAGAGAGAGAGAGAGCTATAAATAACGCGTATCTAATTAACGCGAATATAAGTATGACAATCGATCAAGAAAAGCAGAAAAATTTGTTGCGCACTATATTATAAATGAATTCGCGTGTAAAGATGCAGCAGCGATGCTATAGTTCGATCGACTTTCCTCTTTATTCAATATCCCACGATGTAATTAACGCGCGAATAGGACTCCTAACTCTCTCTCTCTCTCCCTCTGTCTATATAGACAAGGCCATACGCGTATGTATCCGCGAGAGATCGGATCTTGATATGGAAGCGCGTGTAATAAAGCAATAACGCTCAGCGCGCGCGCGGCAACAACCTATATGGAGAGCTGCACAATGCACGTTCATATCCCAAAGTCCGCCGATACACGCGAGCCAAACAATGGGAAAGCGATAGTCATCTGAGTTGTCTTTGGGAAATTAAAAGTGATGAGAAAAATAAATAACGCTCCCGATTGCCCCTGTGGGCTGAAAATAAAAGGGCGGGTGCTTCATCTTGTTCGATTTGTTCTATTTTATTCGAATAATATTGTATGCGTATAATTCGATTGTTTTTAAAAAATAAGCTTCTTATTTGTGTCCCTCATATAATCCCACCCAGAAAAACAGACCAAAAAATACACAACCATATAGCCTTATGTACACTATACAGCACGCGCGCGAGCTCGCGACTATATTATACACGCGTCCCCCCTTTTCCTATATACGTATACACAGTCCCTTACACGCCATTCCCCACAACTGTGCATCGCCGATAGGTAAACGCTTTCCCAGAGTTATCGCTTACAACTATACTTCGCCCCAATTCATCTCTCTCTCTCTCTCTCTCTCTCTCTCTCTTTCTTTTTTTCTTTCATCGGCTCTCGATCTCACCCTCGACTGCTGGTGGCTTTTTGGATTCCCGTGTTTCCCGCGCAGACATCACATCAGTCTGTATATTGCATCGAACTCTGATTACAGTGCTTACAGCTCGCGGTACGTACGTCCCCCGATATAATGGCTCGTAATCGGCGTCGATTCATCAGGGGCTTTTCATCTTTATCTATTTAAAAGCATGGTATTGAGTGTTCTTTATTTTGTCTGTATCGGGTGTATACTCCTATGTGGGAAGTAATACTATTGGTTTTAGTTCGCGTTCACTCATATATACGACCTTTACACAGTTTTACGGAAAGTTGCATGTTGCGATGAGTAATGGATGTATATGGTTGATATCTTTTTCTGGGAGTTTAAGAAAAATAATTTAAATAATTAAGATGATTTCTGGACAAAAAAAACCAAAGTAAACCCAGTAAGCACTGGCAATATCCTGCTGCGCATACATGTATAGTCGCGCACATGACTCTCGGCTCGGCAATCGTAAAACAATTATACAATTACCGGCAGGCCGTATAATTAATCGGTCGGAGCCAACCGGCCGTTTCGACGTTTACCCCTGCGCACATTTGGGTCCACATGCCGTGAGCAGAACGACCCTACTCGTACACACATTAATTCGACGGCAGCGGCGGCGGCGGCGCGTATTTGCCCGTAAAATTGCTGGCGCGCCGCTCCGTGATTATTTGCTTATACAATTTCCGAGAGAGAGAGAGAGAGTCCACTCGTTTGCAGCTAGTTTGCCAACGAACGCGATTACAGCCGGGCTCATAACGACGTTGGAACGATACATGCAGTGTAGATATATGAACATTGCTAACTTTTCCGCAGGATATCATGTCGCCTCGGCTATCGGCAGTTTTTATTTTTATTTTTGACTGCTGTGATGCGCCGGAAATCGCGTTAGTATATATAACTAGACGAGTATAGTAGACTCATATTTTAAATTAAGATTTTTGAACTTTCATCAAATTTACAGTGTGATATAACTTTGAAAATTTCAATCAAACGTATACTCGAAAAATGACAGGAAAGTCAACAAAAAATCCAAAGCAATCGTCATCCGGTTCCGCGCGCATTAAAAATCCATTCAATTTAGCCGAAAACTTGAAGAGCAAACGTTCGCAGCAACGAGCAATCGAAACCTGTATTGGGCGCGATGACCGAATAAATAAAAACCCGCAGCAGCCGTCCACTCGAAAACGACCCTCATTCTCTCTCTCTCTCTCTCTCTCTACACTGGTCTCTGTATAACCGTAATAATATTTTCGGAAAATTCAGCAGAGCGCACATTTCGGCAATTAATCGGCTGATGCAGTACACGAGTATACAACTATATATATAGTCAGCAACTGCAGTAGCATTTGTTGACCGTGGATTCTCGCAGGAATTCGGGCCCGCAACCAAACAAGCGCCGCCGCCGCCGCCGCCGCACTGCAACGCAGTTGCAGTTAATTTGCTCACTCCAAGTGCGTTTGATTCCCCTAATTAATTGATTGCTGGGGTCACGTCGTCGTCGCCGCCGCCGCCGCCGCTGCGCGGATGGCAGTAATCAAGTGTGCGGCTGCATTGCTCTGAGGGGACGATATCGCGTTACGCTACTGTCGTGCGCCTGTGTGTATATATGTGTATGTATATGCACTGTTTATGCGTATGATGTGCCGTGTGTATAGCTATATACCTATATATGTATATATGCACTGCCGGTGTGCTGCTCTACAGTGACCATACCGCGAAACATTACTCGCGCGCTGCGCCGGCCGCGTGTAATGTTCCGCGATTGCAACTTGAGACGCGATATACTCGCGACACTGTGTTTTACTGCTTAGAGCTATATACCCGCTGTTGATACGAGGAATACCCGGTGATGTGCGTATACACTGATCTGCTCTCTGTTCTGGTTCTGGACAACTTTGGATTTTTTGGCGGGGTGGCTTTGATGTTTTTCGATTTATTTGGGTTATTATTGAATGCAGGCTATCGTATAAATTTACGTAAATATTAATATAGAATGATTTTAATGAAAGGGAGAATCATCGAAATCAATTGTTTAAATAAAAACAGTGACGACCGAAGTACTGAAACCCAAAGCTATATTATGCAGCAATAAAGTGCAAAATAGAAATAGGCGAGGAGATATAAGTATACATGAAAAAATTATAAATACAAACTCACCGAGATGTCCGTTCTCGTAGTAGTCGCCATTGTCCAAACGATGCTTCTTGAGTTGATGCGCGTGATGGCCAGCCGTGGCGGCCAAATGACTAGCGGCGAGGCTCAGGCTGACAGAGGCCCGCTTCGGTGGTCTCCCTGGCCTGGAGCTGTACAGTGGTAGAGAGTTACTGTGGTTAGAGACAACCGTCATCGAGGTAACGATTTACCCCGAGAGTCGCGGCAACACAACACTCATAGCTCTAATCCTACGTTGTAATATAAAGCAGTCGTATATAGCGGTGCTTTACTAAATCGTACTCTGCCCACTTTGTATAAGCGCGAGTTCTGCATACTTTAGTATCGAATAAGATTCTTAATTTTCTCGCTTGCAGAGCTCGCTCTTTTTTTATGTAGATCTTTGTGCCGTATTATACCTTCTCGACTGTATATTCTGTCCATATACGTAACACGCAGTGCTATAAGGATGATAAACATTAGTGATACCGCGGGCGTCAGAAATGATAAATTGTCTTTGGAAGTCGAGAAAGTCGGCAGAAAGATCATTAAAGTGAGAAGAATAATTTCTAAAACTACTATGCATTGCGCCGTTAATCTGTGTCGATCGTGCGAACGTTTCGAGAAAGATGGACTCCCGTGGGATGACTTGTGGAAATTCGTGTTTTCAGTGGAAAAAAAAGCGTTTACGCATCTGCCTCTGTTTGTTATTTATTAGTCGATTATTATCTCGCTTCCAATTTCAACGACAACAAAAAAAAAACGTAAAAGTGTCATTTTACGATTATACATTATACGAAACAAATCTGTAATAATAAAAACGCACTCGCATACGAGAACGTTAAAAATGAACTCTCGTCACAATCGCACCGAAACAGGCTAATCTAACAAAGCCTCAGTAACGAGCAATCTCGACGGATGATTAATATCAAGCATAAACGAATTAGCGCCTCTCGAAACACACTCTCTCTCTCTTTCTTTCTCGCTTGACGGCGGCAAAGTCCAAAGGGGTATGCACACCAGCAGACGCACCGACAGACTGTAACATTCGAGCCGAAAACGAGAAAGAGAGAAAGAGATATATATAGAAGGACGCCTGGGAGGATTCCTTCATTTTTCATGGCGCTATGGGCGCCGCAGCCGCTGCGTGCGCCAAAAACCCGAGGAAGCCGGGGCCCGTTATTACACAACAAAAGAATGCGGCGGAGAGCCATCCTGAAAATCATCGACCCCTGGATATACATGCAGGCCCTCGTTTTCACTATATACGTATATATACTCGCGGTCGAAGAACTTCTGTTGATGCCGATTCGCAACGATGTGCGTTATTATATATACGCTTGGGATGAGTTTTCCTTTTCACTCTAGGATTATACCGGTATTTTGCTTTGTTTTCTTTTTTCGAGAGTTTCTACGGATATATACGCAAGAGGCTCTGCGGACAATGGATTGAAATCGGAATAATATTTTGGTTTGGTATCGACGAATGTGTAAGGATATTTTTTTGTTTTTTAATTAGGTTCTTCAATAGTGTGCGTTCATACAGATTTGTAAAAATGCAATTTTTCATCTCGACTCGACCAGCCTCCATGCAACTGACGCTTCTCTCTTTCTTTCGTCATCTCTCTTCTTCGCCCCGGCCATTCCGCGCGCGAGAACTCCACTTGTCTGACCCGTTCCCACTCCTTTCTTTCGTTTCGAACTTCCATGATGCCTCCTGACGCCTTTTTTCGTTTACAGCTCAATCGCGTAACCCTATATCGCTGCTGACTCGATTACATAGTTACAAATTTGCATTTTTTATCAATTATATTACGTGAATTAAATCGCAATTAAAAAAATTACATTATTCTTTATTTTCAATCCGTACCTCGCCGGTGGCTCGTGCGCTGCGTTTTGTCTTTTATACAAATCAGCCGTTTCTCTCCGAAATATACACATCCCAGCCGCGAAGACACTACTCGACTCGCGCGATTCCTTCCATATACAGGACTCACTCGTTCTTTCTCGCGCGGGTCTTTTTCTTATCTCAACCTCTCTTTGGTTATAACGCCGCGCGCTGATCTCTTAAACCGCTTAGCTTCGGGTTACACCGAAAACAACGAACGCACTCAAACGCTTAGCGTTATATACGCACGTATATACCTGATGTGCACGGTATAATGCGCACTTGTTTGCCTTCGATATTTATTGCGCGCGCGCGTCGTCCTCTCTCTCTCTCTCTCTCTCTCTCTCTCTCTCGGGGCCTACGCACTTTTCGATCGAAGACAAACGAGTGATTCGTGCGAGGAATGATAATCAGACAATGCGGTTATTTATCGCTCGTAAATCCGTAACGAGATAGATTATTATAACGACGCGAACCGATTCTTCTCTCTCTCTTTCTATTTTTTTTATATAATTGTGCGCTCTCTCGCGCACGCCCTGAAAAGTGTCTTGAGTTAATTCGATAGGAGCGTGCGCACGTTTATTTTTTAATTGGAATATTTCATCTAGATATTTACATACTATAGAAATTCACTCTATAATATACACGCAAGCAAGTTTGTATCCGTCAATGGAATACGAAGATATATAAGAGTCTACATTAGCAACAGCAAATTTCGTAACCAATCTACACACCGATATATAATTCAGCGGCGATTTAACGCACATTATATTATATACTGACGGCAGAAATAAATGACTCTTCGCTCGGCCGAGTTACATGCAAACCTATATATACACGTACCGCTCAGGTCTTATCAAGCATCATCAGGGTGTAAAACCAGATCGCTTGCGAAAATTCGCGTGTATACACAGATTTCGTAACGACAATACTCTCGGCGCCCACGTCGACATTGGAATGAGACAATCGTCTCCGCGCGCGCGCAAAAGCCTCGAGGCGTTCGCGGTGGTCTTTATATTGAAAATTATTCGCTGCGTCGAGTCGTTTGTTTCTCTCTCCGCGACGGCGGTGTAATGATAACCGCACACGAGACTTGGCCCCACGCGAGTATATTGTTGTGTGCATAAACGTGTATAGAGAGAGAGAGAGAGAGGAATTGTTTGCATTGTTAATGTTTTCATCCGAGATTTAATGCGTTCATTAAAAGACTGCGCGGAGGAAAACTAGGCGGAATTTCGAGAGGGCTGTGCCTGTAATCGTAAATTTGATTGAGACAGAGACTGGAAATTGACAATGGATTGTTTTTCTTCTTCGAAGCGGAGAATGAATCGTCAATCACGATTATTTTTCATTGCGATAATTAGTAATTACAGACATATAGCGCGCGGTAAAAATTATTATTTCGCAATAAAAACGACGAAGGAGCATACTATTATAGAGACTTTCAAAACGTTCGCGCATAAAAGAATAGTCGGGCAGAAAAGAATTCGAGAAACACTATATGCAGATTTCTCGAAACGCTCGCGCCGGCGCAATAACTCCTGGATTAGCTGTAAAAATCGCGTGCGAGCGGAGAGAAGCGGACATATAGCTATATGTGTGTATATGTGTAGGGCCAGCAGCAGCAGCAGCAGCTGCAGCGCGATTCTCCGCCTTAATGACCGCCAGCACCGGCCAGACGTGCGCCGCTGCCGTTGCTGCTCTGCGGAATGAGAGAAAGCGGTGGAATATGCCGACACGTGTGTGCTGCTGGAGAACAAGTGTGTGGAGAGGAACGTAGAAAGTTTGTGGATCACTAAAGATTTTGTATATTCTACTTTTTTTTTCGAAAAAGCTGTTATCAACTGAAAAGTATTTCCAAAATGTTCGTACGATATGTGATTTAACAATTTATTATATCTATCCACTTTTGACTTTATACTCTTTAGTGGAAATAATACAGCGAGTGCAAAGTAGTAATTTCTCAAGACATTCACAAAACGCTTCGAAGAACGAAAGAGACAGTCGATATACAGCTGGCCTGCAGTATCTGACCCGCGAAGCACCAGCTCTCTCGCATCCAGCACAGAACGATGAATTACACTCCTCAGCGTGTATAATAAACGTGCGTATATGATTGCGTTCTTAAACGGCCGATCGATCGGATCTCCCTCAAAACTGATGCCGCGATGCCGATCGATCACTACTGATGCAGCGCATTCGCAGAAATCCCCTGATCCACGCACACACTGCACCTCTATATCATAATACACAAGCGTGCGAGCCAAGAATTTTTCCGCGCGAGAGAAGATCAACTGGTGGTTCACGCTTGCCATTATACATATATTACAACAGAGAGAGAGAGAGAGAGAAGCGTGCGAAAGTAGCGATTTCTGGTGTAATTAGCCGCGCGCGTGCGTTTTATCATCTATAGATGCAGCGCTTCCATTTGCGGGAGAGGTTCGATTGATTAATTAATTATGACTCTCTCGGAGTTTGCATGAGAAAACTTTCGTTTCGACGATTTTTCAGGAGCTGTGCGCAGCAGCCGTTTTCAGTGGATCCCGCGCAATTTTGCCGTGAATTTCGATATTTTAATGGATTTAATTACAGGAGAGAGAGAGAGAGAATATATACCGCGGGTTAATTATCAATTTAGGAGAAAGTTCGGGTCTCCGAATTAAAAAATAGTGTTTAATACAACTCCCGCGCCCGTGAACGCCGCGCTAATTGATTAATCAGCCGGATTAAAAATTCAAGAATTATGTAGTGTACACCCTAAGAAATAAAGCAATTATAACGCACTCTCCCATCACCGCGTCTCGTGCAGGAAAAATAAATAATGCGCAGCTCTATACATACACCAACGAATCATTTGTCTGAAAAATTAATTTCTTTCAACGCCACGACTGCTTGCCTCCGTGCTTTATGCGTTCGCGCACAAATTGCAGCCGTTGATACATTTGTACGTTTAGATATGTAAGTGTTATTACCTGCAAAAAAAAAAGTTCTCCCCATAAATAAGAAACGCACTGGCGACCATTTCCATATTAATGCTGCTTTTATAAAATATACATATGCGAAAGCCCGCGCACCGCATATCAAGTGAGTTCTAGCGCTCATCCTAGCGACTATAATAGTCCGATGCTCGCGTTCCTTTATTTCGCCGTCTCTCAACGTGTAATCAGATGTGAGCGCGCGAGTATAGGAGCAGAAAGAGAGAGAGAGAGAGAGAGAGGGAGAAAAGAGATGCGAATGCTCTCGAGCCGATTATACTATTGCGGCCTGCGGCGGCTGCGGCTTTCCACGGAAGCGGTCTCCCGTAATTAAGACAATTAAGGTACTCGCTATAAATCACACCGACTCTGCTCATCTACTTAACTTTGTATATCGCGATCGGGGATCTCGTTTCTAAGTCTTTTTCTCTGCTTGTGCGGTTGCGGCGGCTGTGTGTGCAGTATACGCGCGCATTTCTCTTTCGAGTTTTGGTTTTTCTTGCTGTTTTAGCTCGCGGAGCTTTCTGGCTGCTGTACACTGCATCGTCAGATGCGGTGATTGATAAAATGATGATGGGTTGATGAAGAAGAAAAAGGAGAATGGGGTTATGAATTGTGCATGAATGTAACGTGATAAAACTTTTATCACGTTTACAATGAATTTTGATTTTCAAAAAATATATTTTAGTACAATCTAAAGATTTTAAATAGTTAGGCGCAGCAACAATCGTTAACTCTTTTCATTCGCAGACGCTCAAGACGTCTCAGTTCCAACCACCACACAGACACTACTAATCTGTCTCTTCATCTTCCACCTCGCTTTCGTTTCTTCTCCTTTTTTTTCAACTCCTCTCTTCTTCGCTGCGTATACACGCGCGCGTTCCGCACTAGCACGGACCCGTTGATTTATGTACCGGGATTTTACCTCCGCCGAGCGCTGCGCACCGTTTAACGCTCTCCGCGCTCGCGCGATTCTATATATCTGCTCTGCACATCGAAATCTTGGGATACTATATAGGTATGTGACGTTTTGAGCACGTGCTTTTTGCCCGCAGAGTCGGAATTATTGCGAGATGGTAGTCGTCGTCTTGTAATTAGTCGGAGCAGGGATTTCGTAAGGCGAATAGCGGATTAATTGCAGTTTCGGTGATATAATTAGTTGGGAATGCGCAAAAAATTTACACGCTATACGCAAATTCGTGAAAAATAAAAAAAAAAATAATCAAAAGTTTAATAATTCACGCGACTCAATATCGCGAATAACTCTCTATCGTGCGCTGCGCAGCGACAAAAACTCAAAATCAATAGTCAATCTCGCGAAGCCCGCACGGCAAAGCTCATACCTCTCATTTTTCTCTATCCGCGCGTCCCCCGCATCATTATCCCCGAATAAAAAAACATCCCGTGCGCGTATATACGTCGTTTGTTGCATTTTGCAGCGCGGAGAAAAGTCTCGTCGATGTGCCTATATGCAAATTTCCATTGATTGGCCATAAAGAACCATAGGCAGTAGCAGCAGTAGCACGTCCTGTCGGTATCGATTTTACGTCCTCGGCAGCGACACAAGCCGCATTTTTACACACACAAATTTTTTTTTTCCCTGCGCGTTCGTTATGTTACCTTTTATTTCTCGTCATTTGCCACTGCAGAAATTGAGAG
>UCQR01098562.1:0-11748 GCA_900474235.1 Cecidostiba semifascia | reverse complement strand
ATAAATACCAGTACAAATAATTAGTTATTATTAAAATTGATTAAAATATCTACAATACGACCTTCGATCATTGAAATATAGGGTTCAACTCGCACGAGCTATAAAAATAAAAAACAAAAAATCCACGCAGAATTTCCGCTTGACAAATTCTCTCTGCACACATAGGTAACTCCTCCCGTAAATTGCAATCAATACAAGCTTCCGAAGTTAATCGGAAGCTCTTGATAAAAAATGTCGCAGCTCCATCTCGTCCGTTGCGCTGCTATGTAGTCCGCGTTTAATCCGTTGATGTCAAACGAACATTCACTTTATATTGCAACGTCGCCCCCGTGTCGGAAAAATAGCCGCGGGCCTGGATATATATTGTCCCCCGCTATGTGCTTCGGAAAAATTGCAGCAGCAGCAGCAGCAGAGCCGCTTGACCGAGACCGTAATCTCGGTGCTGAGGGTAAAAACTCACTCGGCGCGGGAAATTTAAGCAAACACGAATATCTTTTCTCGCTCGCTTCTTCTGCTGCTCTGGACGCCGAGAGAAATATTACTGCGGTGGTGCAAGCGCTCTCTGAAAAATGACTTTCAACCACGGGACGCTTGCTTTTATTTTTTACAAAAAGGAGGGATGCTTTTAAAGCCGCGTCGGCTGTCAGTTCGAGTAAACAGCAGCGAGTTATTTTAGTAGCGAAATATACTCTTTTGTCTTATGTATACACTGCGAGGATTGATAAGTTTAATGAGTTCGGCTCACTTTTTCAGCTGTTTCCAGACATTCTTATTTAATTGCGAGACGATGATGAAGGAAAAGTTCGCATCAGTTGGATAATTGGAGAGCGATGGGTGCAATTAAAAAACTTGCGGGGTATCAACATTTAGCGGAAAATTTTAATTCTTTAAAGTTTTTCTTCTCTTTTCTGCTATGTCGACGAAAAATTTTCTTTTATATCCCAGAATGACGAGGGGAGAAGTTGGGACATTCAACTTGGCGAAAAGTTGAGTTAATTAATACAAAGGCTAGATATCTCTACTGTTTGCCTAAGCTTTTAAGTGAAACCAACGTTTGCATTGAGCTTGCAAGTAAAAATCTGACGCGGTATAATTTAATGAATCACGGAGCTGACTTTTTCACTGATCATCAGGCACAAGAGAGGAAGCGCGAGGTGATGGAAAAATAAATCCACATATACATAACATTGCAACGTTATTACAATAATAATTATCATCACGTGATCTTTCATTATTCACACTGGGCATATACACAGCAACACCATAAATCTCTCTCTTCGAGTCTCGCGCGCAAAACATTAGAGAGCCAGCGGCAGCGGCCGTACGTCAGGCAATAAATTAGCAAAAGCACACGACTCCTTCAATTCTTCATAAGCATCCGTTGCTGCTGCCCATATCGCAAACAAAATCAATGCTACAACATCGAGCCATAAGCCATAATTCAGTCAAGCCGCTCTTTCGTTTCTCTCTCTCTTTCTCTCTCTCTTTCTCTCTCCCGCGCACACGTATATACACACACTTTCTTCCAACTTCCTTTCTCTTTCTCTTTCTCTCCATATCTTTTCGCGCTATTTTTGCCCTTTGCGTCGTGCCGTCTGCTTCCTCTCCTACTCCGTCTCTGTCGCGTTTCCGCAAAGCTCTCGCTCCTCGTGGCTTTTGTTTAATTAAAGCTCCCGACTGTAGCAGTTCTCCACTACTACTACTACTACTGCGTTAGTATAAACTTGGCACCGTCGACATTTTTCATTTCCCTCTCTTTTGCTCATTCTTCTTTTCGACGCCGCTACTGTGTGCGCTACTTCGCGCGCGCGGCTTTGACTGAGAGAGAGAGAGAGAGAGAGAGAGAGAGAGAGAGAGAGAGAGAGAGAGAGAGAGAGAGAAGTCCGTTCTTGCAGCTGCAGCTGAAAGTTCGACGGAGGAAGTACGTCGCCCTGGGGGCCTCTCTCTCTCTCTCTCTCTCTCTCTCTCGAACATGACGTGATTCCTGATTTCGGAGGGAGAGGAGAGAGTAATATGCCTGCGCTCGGTCGCGCATACGTTATTAGGGTCGAGGGTGAGGCCGAGGCGTTGATGAACGGGCTTCTGTGTGTGTTTTTTTATTTTTGAGGGCAATTTGCGAGCTTTTATTTTTGGTTGGTTTGTTGTTGGTGCGTTTGAAGAGATTGTGGGTGTAAAATATACGCGTGCATTGGTGCGAATAAATACAGCTGTTTGTTCGATATTATAATGCAAAACTGGATGTACTGTACTATCCGTACATTTGCATGGAAATGTCATTCTTATTAATGTTGATCATACAATACAAAGCGTGCTCTATTCCATATTCGAGTGCAATATAATGCATCAATACGAAAACTTTATGAAATAATTCAATACATTACTTGATGGGTCAGTAATCGGAGAGCTGCAGCAGTTATACACCTATACCCTGCCGAGATAAAAGCATGAATACTCGATCTATCCACTACTATATATGGTATATGACCAGCGTATCGGGAATCGGATTATCCTCCCATTCCTTCTTTTTTTTTTATTCGATTTGTTTTATAGCTTCATCTAGTTACGTTTGAGAAACAAAGAAATCCCATGAAAAATTGATTGGTAAAAGGGCTATTCGAATAGTCGTATCAGTCCCTGCGGGGCTGTGTCCAGCACAATTGCATTTCATTTTGCTTCTATTCGTGTTTATTAGAGTGTACGCGGTTACTTCTTTATCTCTTGTATTCGTCATTCTCGATGCGATTCGACATCCCTAGTTAGAAAATAAAGTTCCGCAAGTTTTTTTGCTGAATATATTATAGATACTAATCGAATATAATCTAGACGATAATCTATTTTCTATTACTAATAATGCAGAGAAAATCACGATAATATACCTCGACCGCAGGTAAACGATCCATCATCCAAAAACTGCCCGGTGCCACTCACATTTCAATATAGATATCCATCTACTTCCAAATCTCTCTCTCTCTCTCTTTCTTTTTCGACAAACCACGTCAAAGCCACTTCGTCAAACCGCTCTACTTCAGAGTAAAAGTCGAATAACCAACGTCACGAGCATCAACAGCGGCAAAAAGTAAAAACCGGCTCTGACTTTTCGAATAAAAAAAAACCGGAACAACACAAACACCAAACGATCCGGTTACATACAATGCGCGTCTCAAGAGCCAGCTCGCGACCCCGACCTTGGGAAGAAATTGCGGAAAGAAATCTCTCTCTCCCCGGCGCTGCTGTTTACGAGGCTCATTAATTCAAACGCCGGAGAACAGCACAGCTCCGGGCCAACATAACGGAAGATCTTCAACGGCGGCGGCAATGGCGGCGCTTGAATTCCCGCCGGCAGTGGTTCTCGCGATATGATGTGTATAATGTGTGTGGATATAGAGCTGAACGTATACGCGCTATGAAAGGATATGTACAACGCGACCTTGCCACTATCGTGCGAGTTTGTCGCTACTGCTTGTACTTATTTATTCTTCGAGGTTTATATACGACGAAGAGAGTTTTTCCTGCGCGCTTATATAGATGCTCGTAAAGGTCTGTGGGCGCTTAAAGTTTTACGAGGACGGCTTTGCGGTTGTATATACTGTGTGTTGAGGATGTATATCTACTCTGGAATTTTTGCTTCTGTATAATTGAGTGTGAAGTTTGAGGTCAAGCTATACGGAGGTTTTCCGATATATGCGAGTTTGATAACAACACACTTCTTTCAAACCGGTTCCAAACGAACTTGCTCTCGATCTTGGCATTATATACATCATGCACGTTTGACGAGTAATTCTTCCGTCCAAATAATCCGCGGAATTTGAATTAATTTGAATTAATAAGTGTTTTCCGCGCAATATTGTCATCGCGCCGGATTATGTTCCTAATCTCCTTGTTGAATAATGTATTTTCCGCTCGTTATTGGCTACAAATTATTTGCAGTCACGTGCGCGACAGTATGTGTGTATATTCTCTCTATCTCCCTCTCTTCTGTTTTCATAAAGTCGAGCCGCTGTATATGACTGACTGCGATATGTAATGATGGCTTTAATGTTGCCACGATAGCATAATATGTCACAGCATACAAAAGGCTGCGTATTCAAAGAGTCGTTCGTCTGTACGTTGTAAATAAATACTTTATGACGATGAAGTAAATATATACACATTGATACAAATGAAGCATCGATCTGCGCTTTATTTGCCGTTTAAACATTATTATTAATGCTCGCGATATCCCGAAACGCATAATTATAACGTCAAACACGCATATTCGATAATAAATACATATAATAAACACACTCTATCACGAAATATCAGCAATTTTAAAACATATCTCCGCAGCAAAAATACCAGCGCGAACGCGTTTCCATATCATCAGATCAATCACACAGCTGTATCTCCCACCGCCGCCTTTACATAACGCGCGCGCGTGCATAAGCGCAATAAGTCACCGCATCAAAAGCTCGTGACTCTCTCGGGCGCGCGCGTCGCTCGCCGCCAGGAATTTAGAAACTACGTGTGTATACATATACCCTCGAAAAATATTTAAATAAATTCTCGCGCGAAAAAAAAGGATCGCGCGTAGCCGCATAGCCGAGAAATATATCTCTCACGGCGAAACGCATAAAACAAGAAAAAAAAAAGAAGGAACGGATGAATAATCCTCTTCCGCGTGTCGGGCATTCCAGGCGGAATTTCCGCGCGAAAGTATATATACACGCGTTTTACGCACGCGCGCGACGCCTCATTATCATGGATTGCGCAAGTATATATATGTCCGATAGTCTCCAATATATATATGTAACGTATATATACCGAGGCAGGTGATGCGGATCACTTTCGTTTCATTCCGGCTCACCTACTTAGAGCGCGAGAACGTTGCTGATGTATGTGTGTGTGTGTGTGTGTATGATATCACGCGCGCGCGTTGCTCTCGTACTCCAGTAACCGCGATACGTTTTCTTAGGCGGCGGTCAGCTCGTTTTTGCTGCGTGTCGCTGGTCTTCTCTCTTTTGCAGCAGCAGCCTGATGATTGATTAGCCTCGCGCTTTTTGCTTCTGCTAATCCAGTTTTCAATCGCGAGAATTCGAAAAATTATACTCCGCTTTTTCTCATGTGTATTCACGCTTTTGTTTGTTGCCCACCGCAGAGTCGACGTGAAATTTGTTTTCGTCCTTTGCTATATTAAATATATGATTAACTGGTAATTGTACCGTTGGATGTATGAGAGAAAGAGGGAGAGAGATGCTGCTGGAGGTATGTTTGCCGAGACTTTAATAAAGAATAAGAGTAACTTCGTTTTTGACTTTGTTGTATTTGCGCGCGGGAGACTATATACTCCCCCCCCTGTGCGGTATTGTAACAGAAAGTTGGCCCAACAATTCCTATTAGAGCCGCAGTTGTACATAATTTGCCCTCGTGGTACAAAGCTTCCTGACAATTCTAGTTTGCCTCGGCTGTTGCTATTGCTGCTTTATTTCGGTAAATTCGTCTGCTTTTGGCCTGTGTTTGCGTGCAAATATTTTATGCGAAACATTTTTCTTGCTCTGCAGGTATACAGAACAGCACTGTGGAATGGCTGACGAATGACGTGGATGTTTTGCGGGTAATTAGTTTGTTATGTGATTCGGGATTTTACTGTACGTATAATAAGAATAAAATTATATTTCGCTCGGTGACGTCGTTCTGCAGGATGATAATGGCGCGTGTTCCGTTAACGGCTATTTTTCTGTTTACTACATTGAATTAAATTTTGTCGCGAAATTCTCGCGTTTTATTTGCTTTTCACTTTACAATCATCAGCGACAAATTAAATGTTTTATTTTTTGAATTGTAAATGTGGACTCTTCGTGTATTTAGAAGTGCAACAACTTGTTCAAACAAACATGTACGGAAAAAAAATTTTACACGCTCCATACTACAGCAAACCCAACCACAGGCTTAATATCCCCTGAGCGCAGCGTCCATCTAAACTCTCTCTCTCTCTCTCTCTCTCTCTCTCTCTCTCTCTCTCTCTCTCTCAAATTCCTTTATCACCTTTAAAAAAAAAAGAGTCGAGTAATCGAGTCACACGCCTCTGCGTCGCATCCCATCAGTTCGTCCCTAGTGTAGAAGACAAATAGAACAAAAGGCAATCAAGCGGGTTCGCAAAATTTCGCCCACGCCTATATATCTACCATACACAGCAGCTCTTCTCTCTACTGTAGTCTCTGTCTCGATGTGAAAGCAGCGCATCCTCTCTCGCGGGATGTGTGCAACCCAGTTTTACGTTGTACCGCCGCCGCCGCCACCTGCATTTCTCGTGGCACACACCTCTCTCTCTCTCTCTTTCTCTCTCTCGTGTGTATAGATATTCGATATCGGAGCCGATGTTCCAAGAGAAGCTTTGTATGTGTGTGTATGTGCTGAGAGCGCTAGAAACGAGAACGGTCAAGTGTCTGGGATTCGCGATCTGTAATTTTGGCGAAAGTGTGAAGAGGCTTTGTTGAGTGCAGGGTTGCGCCTTTTTTCAGATTTCTCTTCTTTCTTCGAGTGGCTTTGCTTGGGTTATGGACGTAATTATTGGTTTATTTTCCTGCTGGATACTGTTTGTTTGCGGCAAACATCGGATTTTCAATATACTCTATTTATAAAAGAGTATAATTTTCTTCTGGAAATATTTGTTGAACACTTATCTCAATAAAAATTAAATTAATAAGAAAAATTTTGACGGTAAAGTCGCCGCATACTTGAAATTCTGCAGTATTGTGCGAAACTATATGATTAATTAACGCGCCTTCGGTAAAATTGCATGACAAAGCAGTATCGGTTTTCTAGAAATTCGCTAGAAAACTTAGATTGAAAGCATTTCCTGCCCCGTAACTCTCTCTCTCTCTCTAGGAACATATAATCCCCCATTTTACGTCTACGATAATTCAACGCGCGTTTATTTAAATATAATCCTAGAAATCTTGAACCCGTGAACTCGGTTAATTACTCAACCACTTTCCCTTTTCTTCAGAAAATCCAAGACGCACTTACTCCACAATAAACGACTTACTCTTACGTATACAATAAATATCTCCGCCATCTCGAGAGCTGCTCCAAGAAGAAGAAAGCATAACACATCGTCTTTCCCCCCCACCAGAGCAGACTCTCGACTATAAATAACAACGGCGATCAAAATAGTATCAATATAAAGTCTCGACCGCCGCGCGATAAATAATCTTCTTTTGAAAAAGTAAAGTTTCGACAAAACTACCGCGACGACGGCTCCAGATCATTCATTATCGGCTTAGCACCGCACCGACGAGCTCTACGCGTCTCTCGTGCGAAATAAAATTTCGACGCGCGCGAGAGGCTCTCCATTTATATATCGGAAAAGGGATAATGCGAGACTTTGTCGCCACTGGACTCGTCGAGGGCTTTTGCGTCTGTATAGCTATATACACATGGAGTGTGTGGTGGAAGGATTTATCTGTAGCGGACGAATTTGTCAGCGCTTATTGTGCGCTATTTGGCTGTGCGACGGCGGCGGCGGGATGTGAGAAAGCGAGGGAAAAGTTTTGATTGCTGTCGACACGGAACTAAAGTGCGTGTGTATAGTCCGTAGTTTTAATTGTTCTTTTAACAAGGCAATTTTCCGCTGAATTTTATCGTGTATGTAATTGAATTTCTTGAGATGCTTTCGCGAAACATTTTTTTGTCTATGGATTCAAGCGATGTTCGATTAATTAAATATTTTATTGGATTTAAAAACTTTATGGCTATTCTCCCAGCGTTTAGAAAGTAAAATGGGAAATGAATTTTGAATTATTACGAGAAGGCGCGCGTATTTATTGTAATTAATTCTGCGAAGCAACATTCATAAAAATAATACTCAAAAGCTGTGTGTAATGGTAATACGTATGCAGTGTGTAATGGTAATATAATATGACTTGCATTTATCAAAGCAGATACGTATATAATACTCTTATACTTATACATAAATAATTTTGATTTATATAAATGATTGTGCAAAGAACCGTGGAAGAATATTCGAATATTCATGCTTCTTTTGTGATTCACAATGATCATGGAGCTTTGAGGGGTTACTGTGACAGCCATTGTGCAGTACTCAAACACACAGGATAAACTATCATGGAAGTCATTTATCATTTACATTAAAGATTTTTCTTATTTTTGTAAAAACAAGTAAAAATATTCAAAACTCTTAACCTTCAACAAAGCATCATGATAAGATTAAACTGGTCATTGATGACAATCTCTGATGGAGTTACTAGGCCATAAGAATTATAAACAAATGATCATCAAAAAACATCTCAAATGATTAATAACCATACTAATCACATCCATAGCTCATTTCATATTGTCATCCGATATAACAACTCCTACTTTTAAACTTTAAATTCAGCCATCATCAATTACAGCCTAATTGACCATTTAAATCCACATCAGAGCCGGTCTCCTCGTTCCACGCCCCCATCGCGGGGCCGAAAACAAAGAACCCAATCCAACACTGCCACCCCCGCGGGCGCAAACACAGAAGAAAATAAGTCACAGCCGCGCAAGCGGTAGCCGTTATACCCGCAGCCGATCTCGCGCACGTCCGAAGCAGCAGCAGCGAAGCGGCTCTCTCTCACCCCCCGTGGCTTTAATCGCTCACGTTCGCAACATTAATTACGCAATCGGCGAACGCGCTCTCTCGCGTGCGATAATTGTAGGCTCTGCCGGACTCACTCGATAATTGATTCGACTATACTCGTTCGCGCCCTACGTATACACACATACACACACACGCATACACGCAGAGAGGCTGGAAAAGCGCTGCGGCGAAATGATGATCGAGTCCTACCGATCGCGTAATGTTGTCGCAGCTGTAGTTGCGAATCGGCCAGTTATAATTTCATTCGGAACACCGATCGCTCGATAATCCCGGCTACACTCGGGGAGAGATTTCGATTGTGCACAGCGCCGCCGCGAGTGTGATTAGAGGGGGATGATGACTGAGCGGTATAGCTATTATCTCTTTTTGCATTTTAGTTGAAATGTAAAGGTTGGATTGTTTTTCCCTGGTATTTTGGTTGTGGTTGGTCTATCGTGCGCTGAATAATCCGATTGATGATGAGAGAGTGGATGCCTGTGTACTGACTGTGATTAGGTTATACCGAGTTTACTCGCGACACATGTTTGCACTCGTCCTTGGTTTGCTCTGCAGGGAAATTTTCATTTGAAAAACAAACACGACCGCGAGTATTTGCAATAATATGCTTCAGTAGTGTGTTGAATAGATTTTTCAACGAAACACGAATCAGCTCTTTTGATAAATTACATGACAATAGGAAAAGCATTTTAAAATTCACCAGAAACGCCACCTCAGCACACTGCACACAATTCTCCAGATCTCTAAAATTTTCTTTCAAATATCTGAAATTCCAAAATCCAGACGCGACGACGACACTCTTTCTGATACAAAAGCTGATCCCATTTGACGTCGCCAAGAATCGAACAGCAGCAGCAGCAGCACTTCGATTCCGCCGAGAAAATTAAGTGACTTATATCACGAGACAGCAGCAGCAGCACAGCAAAGCTTTCGTCCTCCATCGTCGATTCGCGGAAAATCTCCCGCGACTTTGAGAGAGCCTCTCGCCAAGAGGCATTCCTCTGTCCCTCTCTCTCTCTCTCTCTCTTTTCCACTTCGTCTGCGCAAAAAGGATCCGTCGCTGCTGTTTTCCGTTCCTATACTTACTGCACTCGCGCGCACACCATCGAATGCATATAGTGATCCCCTTATTTCGCGCCCCGCGCCAACCCTTTGTTCATCGGCTCTCTTTTCACCGACATATGCTGCTGCGCGCAGTCGTCTATACTCTGATCCTTGTGTGTTCTTTTCTGGTTTCGCGCGCGTTCTCGTTTCATTTTCCAGGCGCATTCGAGCGAGGAAATGTATTTTTCAGAATCATGTGTGGGGTTGGCTGTGGAATGAGATTATTACGAGGCGGCTGAATTTTTCATGAGACACACAACGTTACTCAAAAAATTTCGAATACATATTTTATATTAGAGTGAAGGGGAGGGAGTGTGTGTGTGGGTAAAAGTAGTTTTTTGGGCGGAGTTCAAAAATAGAGGAAGGGAATTGCCGGTTATAAATTCAGCCGAAAAGAGAGAAGGGCAGCATGATACTTCTTCGGGCGTCAAGTCGTGATAAATTCAGCGGTGAGAACTAATTACCTGCATTGCGGCATAGTGTGGCGGCCGAGTATTAAGAGCCGAGAGAGAAAAGAAGAGACGCGATGAGTCATTCTGTCGAGGAAATTGCGAGTGTGAAGAATGGGATATTAGTGCGTCGTCGTTTCTTCTTCTGAGAGTCGAGTGTATAATGTATTGCCACGATGAAATAAATATCGACGCGTCTGATCAATCCGCGCACGTTACTACTGTATCTGGTATATTAAGCAATATTTCATTCTCCGCGACGACTGTGATTACAATAAATCAGAGACTACTCCTGCTGCGGAGTCAAAGAATATTTCCATATAAAATCTCGCTTCGCAGTGGTGTATATACACGATACACAAAAAAACACGGGTTTCAAAGGGAGCGAATTCCAGTTATTTGCGCAGCGCAGCGAGCAAGAGTATCAGTTTCTTTCTCTACCTTAAAGTAAAAAAAAAAAGAAGAACTCTCTGTTTACACTCGTCCCGTGTAAATACATATTCAAAATACGTTCCGCCAATCTCTCTCCCTCTCGCTGTTGCATTTTTATATTTGCATACAGGCGTTTGCTTACGCTTCTCTCCGAATAAGTAGAACGCCACGGAAGTTTGTAAAATATTTAAATGAAATTATACGACATTATATCGCGATACACCTGGAAGAGTATATAGAAGCGCGCTCTGTGTATTACATTCGCACTCCCTCTCCTTTATGGCGCGTTGCTGAAGTCATTCTAGCGCGAATGGCAGATAGCCGGGCTTTCTCTCGCGCTGCTCTATCTGAAAATTCGCGATTTGCAATTCGAGCTGAAAGATCCGCGTGATACACTGCACTGAGGCTTTATTAATTTTTCAAATATTATATCTATACTGTTGTGTTGTATTTTTTCCCCACTGCTTCAACTCTCCGACTTTCTGTTAGTCTCTGGCTAACGACGATAGGTGGCGCATTGGTACTTCCCTATAACCCTTCATTAAAATCTGCTCGCAATAGTGGTGTGTTAGCTATATGCCAAAACTGTCTTATTCAGCTGCTGCTTGGACCGTTCATGCTATTATTGATGTCCGAGTTTCTTTTATAACATAATTTTTATAACATAACCTTTCAGTTAAACGTTGAAATAAATTTCAAGATATTTTCCTATTATTCAAATGAATAATTCGCCGTGCATATTTTAATTAAATATATTATATCAAAAGTGATAGGGCGATTCAACGAGAAAAGGAATTTCGCAATGCTGATTACAGTAGTGCCGCCGCAACCAACATTTCCATTCGCCGTACGCACTCTCTTTCTCTCCCTCTCTCTCTCTCTCTCTATCTGTCTCTGCTTCTGTCCATTATTTTATATTCCAAAATATATATTCGGTCAGAAACAAACCGGAGAGAGCTGAACGAAATTCAATAAATGCCCGTTTAAGCATGAAATCCTCCAATTTATTTTATATATATATATATTTTTTTTCCATTGACGGCCCGCACTCAAAGTTCGCTAACCAAAAGGAGGTCAATCCACCGCTGATTTTAATTGCTTTTTTCCACCGCACACACACACACACACACACACACA
>UCQR01098561.1:0-13065 GCA_900474235.1 Cecidostiba semifascia | reverse complement strand
TAAAATCTTCAAAATATGATGCTTATACATATGCATCAACAACATATCAAAGAAGACATCAATGAAAATAATAAAACGCAATTAGGTTAAAAAGCAAATGTAAAGTATAGCAGGGTTGCGATGCTCCCCGACGGCACAGTGTATAAGAACTTATACTTGCCATCGGGGCGCTACCGCGCCTCTTGATAGTTTATGTAGTGATGATTCAATAAGTTTTATCAAGACACTTTATCTCTATAATACTGTTTCATTTGTAATAAATAATTTTGGATGCTCTAAATGCACACTCAGTTGGTACACAAGGATTTTGTACAAGGAAGAAAAATAAATAACGCAAAAGTGAAAAGATTCATTTCATGATAATGGATTTATTACAAAAGTGCATTTGAGAAATGACGACTGCGTATAGCGCTATACATACGAATACATAAAACAGTAAATATTACCTACCAGTGTACATCATTCGCGTACGACAATCTTAGCGATTATGGCATTGTGTAGCCTTATACTTTTTTTTAACATTTATTCATACTATTACAACTGATAGAAAAAATGAGCATTGGGCAAGTGATCGGCGCATAACTCGACATGAGCAAACGAGATGGTTGATCAGTGGTCCTTTTTCGTTCACTTCAGTAGCTCTAAAGCCTTCGAAAAAGTTACACACTGTTCATATACAATACGCATGCAAGCGAAAACAATAATGATGAACGTACAATTATGATTAACCGAGTCATTCAAATCCCAATGAAATCACATTGCGTCTTCGCCGTAATGAAAGGGCATAAATGAGAAAAAAAACAACGAGGTAATAAGCGTAGTAATTAATAACTTGATGACGGTTTGTACATTTAAAGATAATATACGATAAAAACTTATACAGTTTTACAAGAGATAACGTTCTAAATACAGTTGACTGCAATGAATATCGTTGTTTCCACTTTTTTTTTACTTATGTCATAGCGTATTTATTCTGAATTACCTATATAAGGAGTGTCGAGGTTGCACACAGAGAGTAATCGGAAATTTTTGCAAATACAAAGGAAAAGTAGGCAGAAATTATTGGAAAACCTGTATATAGGTATAACATCGCACGGAAGGAACTTTCTCAACACTTGAGGTAATCGGAATAATAATAACGGTCCTACTTAAATATCTAATTGAGCCTATATATTGAAATAACATTACTTAGTAATATAAGCATAGCGAAATTCTCGTGTTCGATACATAAGCATATACATCTTGACATCGAGAAAATTTCATGTTTTGCATACGTGGCTTACAATACATTTAATCGCCTTATAATCAAAACATGTTTTGAATAATTGCTGCCGTGACAAGTCCGCAATTTTCACAGCTGCGGAGCCTACATTTTAGCGGATTTCATATTTTATTAGAAAGCTTGTTTCTTTTTTTAGAATTTAATCTCATTTGACAGTAGTTATTAGCGTTATTGTTCATTGTCAGTAATATATTATAAATGTTATCATCCCGGAGGCTCTGGCAGCTGTGATTTACGCAAATTGGCATCTTCGTCACAAAAGCAAATTTTCGCTATCGTCCGAAAAAAGCTTATAATATAAATATTTGCTTTAATTGTTACGATTAATCTTGATTTAAAGATATTTGAAAGAACTTTCACTCGGACTATAGCTATTTGCAATGACTCACCATCGTAGTATACCACGGCAAAGATCAATATAACTATCCTGACTGCGAAATAATTCGAAGAAGGTACACATCTAGATACGAAGCATTCGTGAGACGCATACAAAGAATAAATGGTATAGATGAATAGCAAATACATAGAAAGTAGTTTAGCTTGATGCTACGTTCTTTTGCTCCACTCGACGATCATCTTTATTTTTGTTTTCATTCAACAAAGACAAGTTTATTCAATATTTTAACATTATATTAATTAAATGAAACAACGAAATTTTCAATAATTTAGATGTACTTAGAAAAACTTTAACAGCGCGATATTGGATACGATTTCTACAAAAGTTCACGATTCATAATTTACGAAGTATACATAACTTAAATAATTTCGAAACTGTCTAGCGATCTATCGTCTTAAATTCTAAAAGTCGTGCTTAATACTAAAATTGAGGCAGTTGAGTTGGCAAGAGCAAAAATTAAAGGGAGAAAAAGAAATCAGTCGTTCGGTCTTCATGACTCGATGGCAATAGAATCGCAAAAATATTCATATCAAGAACGTTGTTTAAAGCAATGTGTTTAATAAATATGCCAACGCGTGCCTTTACAGAAAGAAAATATCTATACATCATCATTGTAAACAAACGAATTTTACATTACAAATTTGAGCATCACATCGTCACAAAGGATAACCGATTTCATTTCACTTTTCTCGCTTCGATCATTTAGTGCTAAGCACAATTCTTCGCACTAATAATACATTTGTTTATTCTCGTCTCTCTATAGCGACATTGTGTATTCGCTAATTCAGATGAAAAAAAAATCTACAATGAAATAATTAAAACCGATCGAGCAATAAAACATCATAATCAGACGATTTTGGCAAGTCGCAATCACATTAATACGTTCTCTAATTGACGTCCAATTTATTTAACACTCGCACACATATATGATCACTCACTAATAACGTTCTAAATTTATGCGACAAATATTGCCTTTCTCCTCTCTTCATCTTCACAAAACAACAAGCATTCACAGAGCTGTAGCTCAGCCCTCCGCCCGGACGTTTCTTCCTGTAGAGGCATCCGCATCGACACACGCGTGCACACAGTAGTAGTCTATACACGGAAAAAATGGTTGGTTAAATTAACAAAGCGTTTGGTAAAATACGCACCAACTATATTTTTGATTAATCTTACCAGGTAATTGGTAAGCATAATACAAATCTTGGTAAGTTACCTACTTTCTTGGTAATATTTACCAAGTTTTTGGTAATATTAACCAAAAATATAGTTGGTGCGTATTTTACCAAGCGCTTTGTTAATTTAACCAACCATTTTTTTCCGTGTAGCAGCACACATCATATAATTTCCCTATAAAAAGTCAGTCTCCGACGCTGCGCAAACTCGATGATTTCCGAACTCAAAGCGCGAGGAATTTCATGAGAGCGTCGTAGATAAGCCGAGGATTGATAGTCCCGTCGGCCGTATACCTGACTCCCCTCAGCGATCCATCATCATGACTAACGACGCCGTACTCTCCCACAATGAATCCGTCCGGCGTCCTCTCTTCCACTCGGTACTTCCGGTAATTGCGTCCTTCCACCACGTAGCCAACCTTATGGCCATCGTCGTCGATGTTGGTAGCCTCGGTAAAGGACTGTGGCCCGTGAATGTTGCCGTTGCTGCCGACGCTCACTGCTTCGTCCACCTCGTAGTTCTTCTCCTCGGGTTCGCCGATTGGTTGTCCGTTGCTGTTGTAAACCTTTGCGGGCTCTCCGTAGACCTTGGAAGGTTCCGAGTAGACCTTAGCTGGCTCAGAGTACACTCGAGCTGGCTCGGAGTAGACCTTCTCAGGCTCACCGTAGACCTTGGCTGGTTCGCTGTAGACCTTGGAAGGCTCGCTGTAGACCTTGGCTGGCTCAGAATAGATTTTCGCGGGTTCCGAGTAGACTTTAGCTGGTTCGCCGTAGACCTTTTCGGGTTCTCCGTAGACTTTGGCAGGTTCACCGTAGACCTTGGCTGGTTCACCGAAGACCTTCGAGTGTTGATTGTCGTAAACCTTGCCGTTCTGCCTGGTGTTGTAGATCTTCGTTGGCTGGTTGTAGGACGAGTCCTCGAAGTGCCTGCCTACTTTACGACCGTGGGTACGCAACAGTGGACCGTGAACTTCGGGCAGTTCGGAATCGTGCTCTGGGAACTCGTATCTCTGCTCTACGGGTTCAGAATTGCTGCTGCTCACTGCCGAATCTCTCGTATCCTGATGATTGTCAACTGGTATCGTGTGATGTCGCTGGGTAGGTTTAGGAGTGACAAAAGAACGATCTTGCACGCTGGTTTTCGGAGCACCTTCGTCAACGGAGAACTCACTTCTATTCGATTCCGAAACTATATTGCTGAGTTCCTCGGTTACCAGCTTGGCGGGAGGTGGAGTGGTGTCCGTTGTCATGGTAGTCGTTACTTTGGGTTGCAAGAAAGTGGAAGAAGCCAAGGTTGGATTAGACATGGTGTACAGGGTCGTGGCCAGTACAGGAGGTGGTCTCGTTATCATCGAGACACTGTTCGGATCGCGATACTCGACTCTAACTTTGTAAGGTGTCGCCTCGACCGTTGATGTAACGCTCACGCCAATGACTTTTTGGTTCATCATAGGTTTGGCCGCCTTGTTGGCTGGCTTGGCGCCGTTCACTTTTCTGCCGGAATCACCAGGCTTCGCAATGAACTTGGTGGATATTTCACCAGGTCTGCCGAGGTCATCCACGATGGAGTCTAGACTGTGATGTCGATTGTCTAAGAGTTTGTGACTGATCGGGTAGTACCGGATGCCTTCTTCACGGACTGCAGTAGTTCGCGGTCTTGGCGCCGTCGGTTTGATGGTGATAGGAGCACGTGATATCCTGAAAATATTGGCTTCGTCGTTCTTCGATTCAGCGGGAACGTTGTCAGCTGCAACGGTGTTACCACGTCTCAGACTGATGCGTCTCCTCGTTGGTCTGGGTGCCATAGCACCGTTGATGAAGACTGAGAGAAATTCTGTGCCAGCAAGGATGTCGTTTTTTTTGGCGGGCACGGGCACAGGTGTCGCTAAGCTTTGGTCCCACATCAGTGCTGCTTGCAGCAGTACCTGTAAAGAGAGGAAAGGTATAAGTGTTTGAAATTTATTTCTATATATTTCATTTTGAAATTATTTAATAATTAATTGAAATCAACGTTTGAAATTCGTTATTTATGAAATGTGATTGGTTGTCGTAAACTATCCTCCCACGAATTACGTGTCTTAACGACTGACAATTGTAGCTATACGGAGAAACCAACAAGTCACGATACAATGCAGTGTATGAAGGTCGTCGAGTTGCTTGGTATATATGGCTTGATGTTTCACTGCAGTCGGCTCTTATATATGTCAGCGAATATAATGTCGAATATTATAAATTAAATGGGCAAGCTACTAAAGAGAATTTTTCATTCACGAATCACTCATGACAATCATTGTATGTACGTCGTATGAAAGCATCTGAACATGTTGATTTTTCCGTGTCACGCTTCGTTATCCGGCTATTTTGGCTGGCTATATTATTAGCCTGGTTAAATACCCGTCCCACCATTGACGGGACTTTACTCTAGGTATTTCATTTTGGAAATTTACGATTCAATGAGAGTTATGAAAGTTGAAAGAAAAAAAAAGAAAAATTAGAGCGGTTTACTTCGTAGTAAAATGCAATTTTTTTTCTCTTGTTAGAATATTGTCAAGATCACAATCACAGAGAACTGAACAAGATGCCGGAAACGTTAATATTATAATTTTTTCAAATGCAATACATTATTGTACCACCTGTCAAAGTTAATTTGATATTTGATATTAGGAATAATTCAATAATTTAGTTCAAAGTTTCATTCATTAAATTAGGCGTTTGTATAAAAATGTATGCACGAATTATTGTTATAAATTGAAGAGTAACATAGACAATTTAGAAACGATTATTATGCGCTCATATTCAAAACCAAGCTTGTCTTATTTTTAAACACACCTACGCGTGTATTTTTAAATTAACGACTAATTTCCAATTTATTTCAATTTCCTTAACAATAATAAGTGTAATTTCCGGCTCGTTACTATACCGATTTACTTAAGTGAATCAAGGCGCTTCGGCTCACGCTTCGGTCATCCTAATAGACGAAGAAAAAAAGATCCGCTCCAGTAACGGTATATGAGCGTGTGGAATCAGCCATAGTAGCCGTAAAACAAAGCAGTTTGGACTGGCCTTTTCCCCACAGCTTAAACTTTCCAGCTCTCTAATCCCCGGCTAGCGGCGATAGGCACTGTTTCATTTCCCTCATCACAACTGCGCGCAGAATGTGTATATATAGAGGTATATACCATCTGCAACTGACTCTGCCGTTACTAGTTATAACTAGATGCCTTCTCTGAATTCTAATCTTCAAAAAGATGCTTCAAACTTCTTCCGATAGAAAAATAGTTGAATAAATCTTTTAAAACTTTTATCATAGAGTACTTTGTTTATATAAATGTCATCGTAGAGAAAAAGGGAAAAAAATTAAAGTTTTGCAAATTAATTTTATGTTTAAATTTGAATTACTCAACAGAAAAAGCATCTCAGATGTTGAAATACGGTACAGCAAACTGAATTTGCTGCAAAAAAGCATTGCCACCCTACGTACACCCACGCTTTTTACATTTGATTTTATACTAAGCTGTCTATTTATATAATTGTTTATCTGCAGAGTGAAATTGTAGTCGACACGATCACGTTGTCTACTTATTTGCGTAGGAACTGATAGGCCGCGTGTGGCAAAACTGAGCATATAAAGCTAGAATGGTTTCCTGTTGAAAGGGGGAACAGCGGGGTACCGGTCACACAGACTGAATAAGGAAAGGTTTACCGAGTCAATGATTGGTATGGCGTTTCCTATGTATTGTGATAAAAATTTCGCATCGCGAGCTCGCTTATTGACTTTAATTAAGTATATAATGCATAATTAATTGGCCTGTTATTGCGATCGAGAAATTCCGTTGCATTTAAAGGTTTATTATGCCAATAACTAAAGAGGTTAAAATTATTGTGCAACTCAAAGTAAGATCTTTCTTTGTACTGTGATCATAGATTTAATATGCCTATAAATATTGTCGATACTTTATTGTGATTTTGTTATTGTTTCTTAAAATATATGTAGACTAACATATTTAATCTACATTTTTTAATCTTTTCATTAGCACGGTTTCTTCCATACATAATATT
This sequence comes from Cecidostiba semifascia, assembly GCA_900474235.1. Classification (NCBI taxonomy): domain Eukaryota; kingdom Metazoa; phylum Arthropoda; class Insecta; order Hymenoptera; family Pteromalidae; genus Cecidostiba; species Cecidostiba semifascia. The sequence goes on along the minus strand of UCQR01098561.1, from coordinate 6,152 downwards.
GAATATGAATGTATACGTAAAAACACGGAAAAAAATATGTATCCGCAATAATTTCTGTTACTCATCATCTTCCTAGCGAAAGCTATATGGATGCTGCCGCACCTGATCATTGTTTCTTTCCTCAGCTCTGACTTGCATTCCAAACGGATTATTTGCCTACACTAATCCTTGAAAACGTTTTTGCCTATCTGCCAATTGGAAAGTTCGCATATTCAAATTGTTTTGGCATGATGAATCCTGATGAGTATCTCATTTAGAAGCAAAAAAAGATAAGATAATTAGCCGTTTAAAAATATTTCTGCGGAAATTACATGCAAGATCGATGTTTGATCAGAAATCGCATCACGATGAAGATCAGATTAACGCGTTCACAAGTCAACGCTGATTGTATCTGTAGCCAAAATCCATTGAGCCCATCTATATCTTAATTACTGATCTCGCACGCGTGAGCGAATCTCGAGGAAGCCGCGATAAAACTCGAGTGACTCGAGTCAAGGATATTAAAGGACTTTGCCATGCATTGACCACACTTGATTCATTTTTAATATCTTGCGTCGCTTTGGTATAATTATATGTGATTATAATTTTGAGGAAACGTTTTTTGCTTCTGTTGTTGTGGCGCGTTATTTTGATGAATTCGACGCCTTAATTTAGATTTATATATTTTGACGCGGAAAAGGTAGCCTCCGTTGTACTTGTACGGATCACTGAACTAACTAATTCTTGATTGACGTTAATGTTATGCGTGGCTAACATGAGATTCAGTTGTTTTCAATTTTAAAAATTCTAACGTCATCATTTCAGTTTACGCTTTTAAATCAATCATTATACACCATTCAATTAAAATACATCATGGCAGTTCCTGTTATGATTTCATATATTTCATAAGCCACAATCAACTCGAATAAAAACAAGCTAATGCTACTTCATACGAAAAATTAGATTCCTCTATATAATAGAAAACATCATGAGCACAGAAACGCATCAATCACTTGAAATAAAATGGTATACCTATAGTATACCGCGACAGAGATTATCAATCCACGACTCGGCCGGCAATATAGGTATAAAACTACACGAAAAACCGAAGCACATCTCATCGTTAATGATGAGTGATGAAGCTCAATTTCGCAAAAAAAATGCTCAACACGGCAAGCAAATAACAACGGCGACCTTAAAATAGAAATAGCTGCACGCGCGTGATTGATATCGAAATAACAACGAAGATCGCGGGGGTGCTCGAGCCTTTACATCGTGTCTACCCAGGTAAGACACAATCTTCTCCACTGCTTCATACGTGTACGATGCTTATATACTTGCTCTCTCCGTAGCGAGAGACCGTTTGTCAAGTCGACCTTGATCAGCACGAGTTCCTGCATTATCCCGGAGCCAGTAGCTTATACGTGTGTGTGGATATGTACGAGACTGAGCGAATCATTGCGTGCGATCGGCGCGAACGAGCTTGAAAGCTCAATCCAGGCGCGATCGGATCGGGCTGAGGTGTTGCTTCCACGAAGGGCTGTGGTTTATTGGCTGATTCGACGAGGGGATAATAATTCATTCGCGAGAGGTGTGTGTGTATTCAAATTTTATGAGCGCAGCTTAACTCGTCGTCTATACTCCACGCTGATCATCATTGATCTTACAATCTGATACGGCTGTAAGTTTCATTCCGATGGGCTCAGGTGAGTCAGTATATTTTCCATGGTGTTTATAAGACAAAAAGAAAAAATTCGATTATAATTGCTATAAATAAATTTCGCGAATAAATATAAGCAGTAGGGTAGAATGCGCAGCACAGAGATTAAACCATATTCTATTTATATAAACTGGTTTCGAAACGTAGGATCTGCGCACGGAGATTCAATCGGACGACCGCAGTAGTATATAGCGAGTAAGTATAGCTCGGAAATCAGGAAAATGAGGCTATAAAAAGCCTGCGTACATACATCCCGACGAAGCCATTGGACTCACTGATGCAGCTGAGAATTGGCGAAAGGGTCCAATCTGCCAAGGTCACTCGGGGCAGGGCGTCGTTCACTGCACTTGCGACGGCGCCGCCGCTCATACATATACGTATACATATATGTATAATATTCATTGCAGTATACGTACAGGCTTGTTTCTATCTTTTTGCCGGCCGTCCAAGAAAGCGAAAGGCGCGATCTTGCAGGCAGCAGCGACGCCTTTATCCCTGCGCACACTAATGGAAAATTTTAGGAATTGCTTTATGCCACACACTCGGCTGCAAGTATATGGCTCGTTGATGTTTTCCTCACTGAGCGTTACAGATTTTCGATTTATTGTATGTGCATTTTTAGGGGTTGATACGATTTTTCGCGTAAAATCGAAATTGCATTCTATGGACCTCAGAGGCTATACTATATTGTAATAAATTTCATAGAATATTACACAGCGCAAAGATTTGTCAATAGCACACAGAACAGGTTTTATTAAGCCAACAATGTATACATGCAGATGCTATCGGAGGTAATAATCGCTTATATTTTTCCCCCGAGTAATTCGAATCGTATTACAACAAAGCCCATGGGGGGAATCAGTCAATTATTTCGTCACTTTTTTATTGCCATCACACGACGATGACGACGACGACGACGACGACGACGACGCAGTATATATACATACACACGTCCCGTCACGGACGAGCATCAGCACAACACTCGCGTTACATTCTCATGTCGTTCCTTCTCTCTCTCTCTCTTTTCTATTTTTCCAGCGACTCTTTCCTCTCGCCGTCGTCGCATGAGATTGCAGCTTTCGGCGTCACTGTGAGCGATTGTATAGCCTATACGATTCGTACGGCGTAAATTAGATAATTGCTATGATTGTGTTGCACACGAAGAGTTAGCCGCGAGTAAATGAGACGAGGCGCGAATAATGCTTGCTTGCTTGTGCGCGTGTCTGTGAGTCGAGAGGAATGTGGACGGGAAGAATGTGGATGTTATAGGTGGTGTGTATTGTAAGCGCGCGAGAGAGCTGTGGTTAATTAATTGACGAAGGCTGGAGAACGATCCACCGCGGGTTGTTAGAACCATGGATTTATCGTGGGGTTTATATAGTAGTTACGTAGTCGGCTGAAATAGAGGCAGGTGTTATAGACTATACAACATAGTATGAAAGATCTGTGAGGTGTAGTATGGAGAGTGAATTTTTAATATTATACGTGTTGAAAAGTGGATGAAAGAATCGGATGACTTTATTCGCACACTGCTGCGGAAAAGCTTATAATAAATACATCCTGCATATGACACTTCCTTGATAAAGTTAATGAAAGGAAAGTCATCAGATCGAAGCCGCGATTTTTGCTCGTTGATACGATCGCGTTTAATATAAAGATTAATGGCAAGTGGATAAATTGAGTTAACCCAATAGTCTCGCAACTATAAATTATTTTCCCGCCGCGTGATTCATCCGAATATGTTCATGCTTATACTCCACATCGTAAAGTATTGAAATTTCCGGTTCCCGCAGAGTATCTGATTATTTCTCCGCGATGTGCCTGCATAACTCAACAATCGACTCGATACACGCAGCAAAATCTGGTCCGTTGCATAAATTCCAGCTCGATCGTCAGCGGAGTCCATGGACCGAAGGAAAAACAGAAGAAAAAACGCAGAAAGTAAGGAGACGGAAGGTGTGTGCGTGTGACGGATCGCGAGAAGCAAAAACCGGCCAATATATAATATATACACTGATGATGGCGCTCACATATTTTGCGGGTATGTGAGCACTGCACTACTCTCTTGGTATATAGTTCGACACGAGTAAGGTCAGTGTCGTTCGATAATCTCGACAATTAATTTTGCTTGCGAGGCCATCCGGCTGCTCCTTATTGTGCACCGAGAGTTCTTCTTGCTTGTAATAATGGACAGCCCTCATCTTTATAATTAACGATATAAATTGTGTAAAAGCGTGTATAGTTTGGATGCTATCGTCTCCCAGAATTTGTGATGTATGGATTTTCTCTTTTAGTGGTATGTATATAGGTACATCTTCGCTCGATCGGGATATAGGTGTAGTATTACTATACGCGAGCGCGAGCTTATTGGATGATAACAGTTATAGACTCGAGCAGTTATAGTATGAGCGACCCAAGCAGCAGGCCAATCAAGGCTGTAAATTCACGAAATTTCCGGGATCAATAAAGTACGTTCAATTCACTACACTTGTAAATTAAAGCACACGTGTGTACACGTAGTTTTATTCTGACGCTTTTAATTGACTTGTACATACGATTGATATGAATTTAAAAATGTTCTTTATACAGATATTTTTGATAAAAGCTTTCAATGCGAGCGTTTGAATACACATATAAAGTATATATAAACTAATCTCATGACATTGGAAAGTAATTCGCAATTGAGTAATTAAATCTCCACTCGCAAAGGTTGTTACCACCCGAATCGCGATGGATTCTAACGAATGATAAATCAAGCATCAAAAGATCCGTGTATTCGATAAATCTCGACTGCTGCGGCGAAGTGTATAAGAAGCATTGTTCGATTATATATTTCTACTCTTATTACCGCAAAACCGCAACCATAGATACACACACGTTCGACGCAGAGATATATTTTTGAGCTCTTTCAATCAGCGCAGTATAAGATTTATCCGCGCGCAACAATTAATTCGCAACTGTCAGTCGATGCAAAAATGACAACGAGTAATTAACGCTCGACTCTGTATCTCTAAGGCGATATCTTCCTAGAAAAACCCCTTCAAATCCATAAAATCCTTACGAGTAAATTCTCACGCGTGCTTAGGCACATATATTATATCCAAGTCACGTGTGTTTATATACGTACGTATATACACCGCAGTCACATCGTGAAAGCCGCACAGCAATTCATTAATTTTTCAACGACGAGCGTACTTGACGTCGTATAGGGTCGGCTCCGGATAAGAGTGATGAACGAGCGAGTCCGTACCGCGAGAAGGACAATTTCACGTTCTCACATCAACCCGCGATACTTGATATCACGCCTACGGATGTGCGAACGAACACATTGTCGCGCAGGAAATACCTCGGCTGATTCGATCCACCAGAGATAATATAAGATGTGAGTAATACTACGTTCATACACGGCATAGGCCATAGTTGAATAACTCGATATTAAAAAAAGAAAACGTCACTGCAAAGGGAATTTCATTTTAGAGAATGATCGGAGTGAGAATCTACGAGATGTTGGATGGGAAAATAAAAAGTATGCGAAGTGTAAACGTGCAAGCTATCAATGTACGCCGTAATTGCATGTCCTACATCAGCGCTTCCAACACAGGGCGGTTCGTTATAAGCGCGGCCTTGATTTTATTTTCAATTAGGTTGTACCCTCGATTTGGTCCTTGAACGAGATATATCCGTTATGTTGTATGTAGCCGGACGGCTTCGTTGAAAATTTGGTCGTAATGCAATTTTTGTGTAGCAGATTACGTTCTCGGGACTCGATTTTAATTTTCTCTTTCCTGTTACATGATCAATGGGTATACCGCAATTGTTCAGGGCGTTTCAATTATAGCTAAGGATTATGTAACGAGTGGTCTTTCATTTTTGAGATTGCAATTCGATTTTTCGATCAGATTGATATAATTCTCACGAAATTTCCAAGTGCTTTTAAACGTTATAATACCTGCATTTTGTATACCCCACCCGCATAGTGTGATATGCGCTATTTGAAAATTCATAGATCAAGTTTAAATCTCGTATTCGTATACGTTTCCCGCGCGGTTACGCAAATTCTACGAGCTTTCATTTTCTCAAATTTATCGATAATATCTCTTTTAATATACACATCAAATATTTATATCACTTATGAATTACCCGATTCAAATTCAACCAACGCCATGATTTATTTTTCAAACAAATATTATCCAAAAGAAAAATCTACCCTCTACAATCACCTATACAAAAAAAAAGACATCACTCCGCAGGCTAAACTAATCACTACAACAGGACAGATTCGACGTTCAATAATAAATCAATTGCGATCAGTGAAGGGTTAATAAAACACGTGTCCGCTCGGTATCCACTCAACGTGCGTCAAGCTCTCTCTCTCGCGTCAAGCCCATCATCCAGATCGATCTGCCATCAGTATAGCGCGTTTACAGTAGCCGCAACTGTATCGATGTTCATC
>UCQR01098560.1:26414-44634 GCA_900474235.1 Cecidostiba semifascia | reverse complement strand
TTCCTGATCAATGCAAATATTAAATAGTAATCACGCTTTTATCAATAACCGGAGTAGAATACGTTCCAGTTTACATCAAACGGAAATGTTGAATTTGAATATTTGCCCATCAAAATCAAATGTAGGTACATTAAACAAAGAGATACGTCCATTTCCATGATTATAAGCGCTTTCATTTTGAACATATAATTTAGTTAAACCGCTGTAATGATGTGCACAAACGTGGAAAATTACTTCGCTGTACCAAATTAAACTCTGATACTTAAGTGAAACAGTGATGAGAGGAGTATTTATTTACAATCCGTTACACGGAGGGAAACGGATATATAATTTTTACTATTTTTTATAGTAAAATTATTATCATTTTATATACAACTCGAGTATTTTAAGCTAAGAATCTTGTGCACCACAGTATTACAAGTAAAAAACGCAAAAAAAATCAACATGAATTCCCCATCAATTTCACCCTCGAGTAAAGGATATCTCCTAGCAACGCTACATATATTATAAACTCAAGAGGTCCATCGTACGATTGTTCTCAGATCATCCCGGCCAGGCCACGAGTACCTCGAAGCGGACTACGAGTGCGAACCAGGCTACACGATGCTGAGCGCGAGCATGAATTCGGACGGCGGTAGACTGCTGTGTCGAGAGAGACGCTGGCTGGGTCGTCTACCCATTTGCGCGTACTGGACTGACAACCAAGCCATGTGCACGGAACTAAACTGTGAGCAGCTCTGCAAGTTCGTCGACGGCAGGCCAAGGTGTCTCTGCCGCGAGGGTTACCGCCTCGAGGGACGTAACTGCATAGGTGAGTCGACTCTGAGAATAGTTTGCACTTTATTTTTCAAGCTCGGGTTGAGGCTTGCTTAAGAATTTAAAGTTTGCTTCAGCTTCAGAGACATGTATTATGCTTATATGAGAAAGCGATATTTCATACCTTGCACGCTTTCGTAATAAAGAGCTTATTGCGTTAGGAAATGAAAAAAGTGTTATATGCATCTAGCAATTTAAAAACTAAAATTTATCGCGCCAAGTCGAATTAACGTAAAAGATATTTTTTTCTCATCTAGTCGCGAGAAATGCAAACACGAGAGAAACTTTCCACTTCTTCGTCTCGCCCTTATTCGTCGAGCTTTATTCTTGACCTTCTTCACTCGCGCCAAAGTGAAGAATAATTCTCGTAAATGCGCGTCTGAATTAAATGTTTGCAGGATATACACTGATGTATTGTTATATATTCCAAAACTTTTGCGTCATGATTATTCCAGAGGCATTTCAGGAAAAAGTTCTATTCTGCGCGCAGGGAAACAAACATTACCTACGACGAGCCATGAGGAGTTTTTCAAAATTTACGCATTGTGCATTGTAAAAACTGAATGTGTATATAAAAACAGAATTATATAAAGCTTTTTGCATACATTCAAAGCGCACCTAACACGAATAAGCTGTGCAGAGTGAAAAATGTTGAAAAATACCATAGTATTCCACTTCTACGCACAGGATGCAGCATTATAAAAGTATACTGTAGATAACGAATGAAAAATTCATCCAAAAACTCGGCTGCGACAGTCGTCCGTTAAAAGCGACGAAAACAACAAACCAACGGACCGGTTAAAAAGTAATTTAGAAAAACAAAGTCCGGACCAGTGGATCCCACCTCACCCTTCCAGAGAAATAATAAATTATTTAGGCACTGCTGCGGAAGCAAATATTTAGTCGAGCGAAAGCCGGAGGGACAGACGCAATTTGTAAAAAGTTTATCTCGCGTTCTTTCTCTCTCTTTCCTCCCCCTTCGTCTTGTATTTTTCTTTCTTTTTTTTCGTCCAGCGCGCGCACACCATTAAAATGACGTGGACGAGTGCGAGACAGCTGCAAGAAGAACTTGAGTGCGTGAAGTCACTCACACAAAAGATTGCGTTAATACTTGCTGGGCGTTCGTATATAGAAGAGAGTAGCCTGAAGGGACTGACAATGAGACGAGAGCAGGACAAATACTCTGGGCTTACGGTGGATTTGAAGCTTTCGACGAGTTGCCACTTCGCGCCTCGCTGTATACGTATATAAATCTGAAAAGAAAGGATTGGGCGAAAAATCGAAGGGAAAATAGGACGTCAGAAATCGGCAAAAAGTTTTACGCGAGTCGGTTATGTTTTTCAAGTATAATTTTCCGAGAACTCCGTTTGAAGGAGAACAATACTCGATAAATTAAATCAAGTCAAAACGGTCTTATATCTGTGGAAACGGCGAGTGTACTAACGAATCACACTTGAAACCATCCTCTCGAAACATCCTCTTTAAACTATTCGAATTTCCTCTTCAGACATCGACGAGTGTCTGGAGAACGAGGGTCGTGGACCCTGTCAAGACACGTGTCGCAACCTGGCGGGCAGTTTCGCCTGTTCCTGTGAGGGACTTCCCGGTCACAGTCTCGCACCGGACAACCGCACGTGTCAGCAGCAGCAACAGCAGTCGTCGAGTAGCGGCGCTTGCAATTACAACAACGCCGGCTGCTCGCACACGTGCCTTGCGATCCTCGGCAGGGTTTTCTGCCTGTGTCCCGAGGGCTTCTTCCTCCAGGATGATTGGAAGACCTGTCAAGGTGCGTATGGAGTCCTGCATATAACGAGGGAAGACAATATGGATAAAAGGGAAATCAGCAAGGGGTTGACGGTGGTTATTTGTCAAATGGTGTGGATCGTCGTTGATATACTGATGCAGGTGTATGAATTAATGATTGATAACGATTCGGCTTAATTGAGTTCTGATCTAAAAAGAATAATCAGTATCCTTGTAGCCCACCAGCAGACAAAAACAAAGAATAATGAATATCAGTGAACTCATTAAATTTGCACATCAAACAGTCCAGAATAGCATCATCTGCGACAAAAAGAAAAAAAAAGCCTCGAGCACACAGTGGTCCCAGCTTCCATCGTATACGCAAAAATAACATTTTCCTTTCAAACGCTCGCCGCCGCCGCCGCCGCTGCTCACGAGATAATGAACGACTCGCTGCAGACTCTCTTGCTCTTGTTATCGTTCCTCCAGCCGCCGCGCGCCGTCATCCGTTATTTACCCGTAAGGGAGGAACGAGTGGAAGGAATATAAGGATTGCTTGAAGAGCGTTTGTTTGGATGAGAGAAAGAGCAGATATCCCCAGCGTTTTTCATCGCGAGCGCGCGCTATACGCCCTCCGGGTGCTACTGCTCGGATTAAAATGACAATTAATCTCGGGTGGGTCGTGAGAGAGAGATTGGGGCTGGGATCGGATTGGACCCGCGCGAAATTCGGTTACGGCGGAAACGGAATTATCAAACAAGCCGATTGCCTACCTGCTAATTTTAGCATTTCGAATTATAGGCTTGGTTCTAGCGGCCTACATATATCTGCATTAAACTGATATACGCGTTCCACATAATCGAATCGCGAGATGAGCAACTCTACCTAATGCTTAATTTTGAAATGTTCCTATATAAAAAGCAGTTCAATCAATCAGGAGTAAGAGGAAAAATCGAATCCTCCTATAACTGAATTCTCTCTCTCTCTCTCTCAGCCATCCCTCTCAACTTGATGCCTGCTCATCCCCCTACGGCTGGTTGGCAGAGAGGATATCCTCCGCCGACGTTTGCCATCATCAGCAGCTCCCCGGGGAGAAAATTACTCGCTGCGTCGCGTCGCGAAATTAACGCGTCTCGTCGTCGCTGCAGTAGCGTCTTCGTGGATGAGAGATAGAGAGAAAATAATTGGCGCCTCTGGGCTCTGGAATAGAATCAAGAAACTGTGGGGAATCGATTTATCAATTTCTCTCCTATACATATATAAGCCTTGATGTCTCTGTGCTGCAGACGTAGACGAGTGCGAGGTGCCGGATCTGCAGACGGAAGTCTGTCGACACGGCTGCATCAACACTCCGGGCTCGTACCGGTGCGCCCCGCCACCGCCGACCTCGCAGCAGCAGCAGCATCCGCTCGAAGAAACTGCCAGGAGGAGCACCGACTGCCAAACTGGTTACGAACTCGGGGAGACGAGGAGATGTGTCGGTGAGTGGATTTCCTCCTTTATTAGGTATACATATGCCAGTGCGGCTTGTATATTGACTTTCTATTTGATTATGCTATGCAGCAGCGTACAGTTAAACATAACTATTACACGCATCCAGCTTACACCCTCTGCATCACGCGTAAATATTGCAAATTCTCGCGTGTTACACCTTCTCTCGACTCTCCCTCACATATTTTGCAAAAAGCGAAACAAAAGCTGCATCACGTCCATATATGAATATTCACTCGAGCGACGAGTCCAGCCGAACATTCCACCCTGGCTATACACCCTATACCGTTGTACTACCACACGGTCGAGCTTTGTCGACACGTACGCCCCGGCGGCGTCGATATTTCATTGTCAATTCGAAAACGCTTACCGGTCTTTTGCATATCAATGCAGAGCGTTCGGCGCAACACGGGCCAACGCCAAAAATTAACAACGCGCGCCTTTAGACTTAATCCGCGGACAAAGAGCTGCGCTCGCGCGCATCGATCAACGTCAGTTGTATACTATAGGTATACAAGTCCGCAGCTCGAGAGAGATGCGGTCGTGGATATAAACGCGCGCGCGTTTCTGATAGTGGAATCCCAAAGGGGGGAAGGAGGGGGCGATAGTGGGCTTTGTTGTTTGCGGTGGAGGGATTCGGATAAGATATGAAATATTGCTTGTGAATGTCTTGCTTCTGAAATAATCGATCGTTTATTGCGATTTACGGTAAGGAACGTTAATGCTGACTGCACCGGATCTATAACGTTAATTCGTAAATTTGTAAATAGTGCAAGTTTCTACAGTCCCTACTTCTAGAATAAATTGACGCAGTAGCTGGTGCTGCACTATACAGTATACGGGGGTATAGTACGAAAGTGGAGATGAAATTTTTAACGACTCGAGTGTTTTCCCAACATCTCGCGACGTAATAAACTTAAACGAGCACAATTGCTTTTAAAACACATTACCTCCTTCTCTGTATAGCCGAGAAAGCTGGCTTTCAAATTAATCGTCAATTTGACTACTTACAAAACTAAACGCAGCTTTAAAATAAGTTATTAAAATAACTACATCTACTGTACAAAATCATATTTACATCCTCTCGCTGCAGTATTGTGCAAAGTCCTCTCACACAGCCCGATGGCATCGTCAATCAAAGCATCGATGCTGCTGCGCCTGGTAAACCCCAAGTTTCAATTAGGAATTCATTAAACCGGCGTGAAATTGAATCCACGGCGAGAGTAAAGAAGTCGGTGCATCCGAGTGCGTGATTGCGTTCCCTTCTCTTTATCCTCGCCCACTTAAGTTCCGACGCTCTCGGCTCTTTCGCAGAATGTGTCGCGGCGAGCTCCTTAATGAGGATTCGGAATTTGATGAAGCCCCGCCGACGCGCGGTTGTATCGCTCCTTGTCTACAAATTCTCGCCGCGCCTTACTTGTTCCGTATAATATAATTGAAACTGCTGCTCTGTGTAGTGATCTTCGCGGGGAGTTTGGAAAGAGCTGTCGCTGAATGTGCCTTAGGTGACTCGTTTTACCGAGTCAAGCGTTAATGAAGGAGTTCGGGATTAATGATGCAGGGCTTTCCGTGCGTTCGCGTGTAAAGATTTATACTTGCAGCTTCAGCGTTATTCTCTGGACTTATCGAAAACTCAGATTCTTTACACAATATCTGTTGTTTTTTTCACTTTTGTTTCATTATAACCAACGAGTATACAAAAGCAATTATGACAAAAGAAAGGATAACCAAGCGGCGCAAACTTGAAATAATTGTAGCAATTAGATGTATACGTAAATCGGTTAACCAAACAAAGCGTCGGTTGTAGCGTCCAAAGCTTTCAAAGCTCCTTTGTCTCAGAAGTCTCTTAAAAAAAAGCTCTTCCTCAAGCTCTAGACCAAAGCGCCAAAGCCACAGCTCTCTCGCTAGAATTTCGACACCCGCGAGATACAAGCAAATGACAATCCACGCAAAGAGAAGCTGAATTTTGGAATCTCCGTTGCGTGGACTATCACGTATACACAGACTGACTCAATTTGGCATTTGGATCGCGTAAAGTAGCAGCTGGTGTATCCTCAGCTGGAATCTCGTTTAGGAGCTGCGCATCGCATGCTTGAGTAGGTAGTTCCGCGTATTTTCCCACGAGGATTGCCACAGAGACGGGCCTAATCCTATTGTCGGAGAATATCCTCGTCCTCTTATGTATACCGGTGAATGTGTGCTGTATAAAGATGATTGTTACAACAATTTTGATTCAAAATATATGAGTATTTGTTGTTTAAAAACAAAAAATTTCACAACTGATCCTGATGCGTTATGAGCTATACCATATACGGATATCGAACGCATTGAAATACGTCAATGCAGACGACAGCTCTGAAATTCAGTTCAGCGTATATAAGCCATAATAATGTATCTCGACCATAAATCTAAACCCACACAATACATAATCGAAATAACTGATATCAATGAGGCCAAACAGATGACGAGACAAGACGACCAGTGCACAATTTCTCTTGTCTCTTATTCTTTTTTTTCGCGGTCCTCTCCGCAAATCTAAGGTGTACATCTCGATCAGCCGACCCGTGACGATGATTTAGCAGGAGCAGCATCGAGAGATGCTCGGGGAGACTAAATAATGCGTCGAGCGTGCAATATCGCGCGCTCCGGGTATATTTTGTTCTTGTCAGTCATCCAAGAGAAAGGACGCGAAAGAGCACGGGTGGTGAATAGGGATATCGAACCCATGCTGTACTAGCGGATGATTGTTGGTGTTCTATCAAGCTTTCCCACCGCGTGTGTACGCGCTGCTGTCGTGCGTAAATCATCACTATGATTAGATCGTTTTTGGGTTCGAATAAATCTAGTGCTCTCACTCTGATTGAGTAATACTGTGAGCTCTTGTGTTATCGCGTCGCTTCGAAAATAAATCAGATTTTCATTTTCGCTTTTCAATCTCCGCTTATAATTATTTATCGACGAGATGCTCCATTAATTACGCTTATCATCGATTTCCGTGTATGTCGTCTATCATATAGTATATGAGTATAAATATAGACACAAGTATACAGAGCGCAGAGATGCGATCGAAGTTAAACTTCAAGGCACTTGATTATTCCTATACGCTGCGTTTCGAGTGAGGTAAAAAAAAAAGTATACGAGGTTTATGAGAAAAGTTTTCATTAATCAATTAGAACGTTCGAAGCATAAGCACTCCTTATTACTCTATCGAATTGCGTCTACTCGAACAGCTCCGAGACTAGACTGCTGCTCTTCTCCAATCATCGGTATATATAGCGGCAAACTGATTTCACAAGTTTTCTCGCTCTCCTCTCTCTCTCTCTCTCTCTCTTCCGGGAAGAGATGCTTATTAAAAACTTTTCCCGACGCATCGACGCGAAAAGCATCGTCAGTAATATACAACAAACTGCAGGAGTAAATGGCCAAGAAATCAGATTTTTTATTAGTGATTCGTGTTTCATCTGTTTACTTTTTAGCGCCGTGTTTGATTCTGATGACTATATTGCAGAAATTAATATAAAAACCAATAATACCTTAATTAAAAACGACCATAGTTGAAACAGAATGAAAATGTATGGCTTTGGATAAACGGATCGATCCCAGCGCATCCTTGATTGTAAACTTGGCTTATTGATATCAGGATAGTATAATAACTCTCATCAGATCCACGTGTTATCGCTATACAGCAATCAAATCATCCATATTTAACCAAATTGCTCGTTTACAAGCAGAAGCATGGCATTAAACGAAGCTATAGAATACAAAAGCTTCCACGCGCTTTTCCATCCACTAGAATCTCGAGAACGCTCGCTCACAAAGGACCGGGAATCTGTTGCGCGCATTCCTTTTAGCCGTTGACGTTGGAAAATTTCGAGCCTCTCATCGCCTCGTAGAGCATCAGAGGAACACACACAGCAGCAGCAGCAGTAACAGTAGCACGCCAGCGCATTAATGCTGCGAAATCGTTACGGCTTAATCTGCTTTTAGAACTTTGAAATTTTCCCGGCTGACGATGCTTCAGGCACGCTTGTAAGAGCGGCAAAGGCAAACGCGCGCTCGATTTAGGAAGAGTAACTCGACGAATTCCCTCTCATTTGCGAGCCCTGCAGTTCTCTGCGCGCCTGCAAGTTTCCCTATATATATTCTTTCACGCTTTCCATCGGAATTATCTTACTCGTTTATACCGCTTTTTGCTCTGGTTTCGAGTATAATAATCGTAATAAGGAATAAAGCAGAGCTTTTCTATAGACCCTTTTGAAGAACGAGAGAGGTGCTGTATAAATTATCGTTAAAACAATCATATTCATTTGTTTGTGCTTTGTTTCTTTCCCAAGACATCAACGAGTGCGCGACGAATAACGGTGGATGCACCGAGGTATGCGAGAACACCGAGGGAAGCTACTTTTGTGCCTGCGAAGGTGACGAGAGAATTTTATCTGCGGACAGGAAGACCTGCGTCGGTAAGCTCCTCTTAATATATATACTCTTAATTAATAATTAATTTTCGTAGACTAACTGTGTATATCTACGCGCGCGTCAAGAACTTTAATGTCGCGCGATTGAACAACGCACTATACGTTCATTCAATTGCACTCTCACTCGCATGTCGTGTAGAGACGTTTCCGTAAGTGCACCAAACAGTTCAGAGCTAAGTTTAAGACTATTAGGTAAACTAACGCAATTAACCAAATGGAGTTTCGAATTGTATAACATAAAATTAAATTAGATTTCGAGGTCCTCGATACTAATAGCAGTATTATTAGCGTTTAAACATCAAATACGACATATAACGCATTCAATCACATAATGACGCTCTTATTAAAATTGTCCAAATACCACCAGCGAATACGAGTTTACTCTCTTTTCGCGGTTTGATCTCCTTTCTAGTCGCGGAAAAGCGCTTCGAGGCGATGGACCGCGAGGCCTCTCTGAGTCTACGTTTCCGCGAGACGAGCATCTCCTGCTCGGCGCTGAATCCCGCGGGTCGCGGATACCTGCTCTGCTCCGACGCCGAACCCTCGGCTACGCCAACTACCTCGAGCGACGGCGACACTGCCAACGACGAAGACGATGACGATGAGGAGGACGAAGTGGTGGAGGAACAGCAACAGCAGCAACATGAGGAAGTGGAGCGAGGGCCTATCAGGCCAGGTACCAAGTGTCGCCTCAAGTGTCCGCGCGGCTACGAGCTTCACGGCGAATACGAGCTCACCTGTCGCGCTGACGGCACTTGGGACGGGCCTAAGCACGGGGAGTGTCTCAGTGAGTATATTATATTTTGCATATGCAGGTTTTATAAGCTCTAATACACTATAAGTACATTATCGTCGTTATTATTATTCTCCAACAGGATACAGCAAGCCACGACTGGACTGTCCGAAGGAGGTGATAGCCGAGCTGCCCCCAGGTCACGACGAGGCCTTCGTGACTTACGAGCAACCCTCGACGGATCTGGATTGGTTCCGCTACGTGCGCTCGAAACCTTCCTGGGGCACGAGGCTCGAAGCCAATCTCAAGCTTGGCTCGCACGAGATCACCTTCTACGCCCGGCATCCGGTCTCGAAGAAACAGACGAGCTGCACCCTCAAGATAACGGTACAAGGTAAGGACACGGCCACTACATTTTCCTTCGGTCTACCCTTCGGTGCTGTATCTATATGTATGTTATATATTTGACTAGAGCAGACGAGAGCTACTCGTCTATATTGATTGTGTCTTGAATGTATATGCCTTGCTCAGAGATTCGAGATACCGCACTTGTTTGAGGAGCAGCGACTGTGTGTATAACCTTATACCTTGTAGCGAATCCAGTGGGATCTCTAAATTCCGTTCTTGAGTACTGTGTAATATACTTAAAATCCTATTTGCAAAAGGGGTTTTCATTCTATATAGCCATGCTGGCGACGTACAATTGTTTTAACAATCCCACTCACAGAATTATTAAATTGCAGCAACGCAGTAGCGAACTATTCGGCGAATTATTATATCCTTTGTCACTTGGAGTTTAATTGCACAGACTACAGCGCCCTGTAATGGAATCATTATGAAATTTCGCGGATAACAAAATTTCATTGCGTGCATATAATATATACCGTAAACGCTTAAAAATATTTACCATCGGAGAATGAGTTCCGAGAAAGCCCGCGTATTAAACTTGCTGTAAAATTTAATTAGCGTTTTTCTTTTACTACCTCGTTTTCACATTTCTAAGAAAATTCATTTTTGACCCGCTACTTTTCTAGCGCGTTAGCTGCGCGCAAAAATATAGCAAGCTACACTTGCGACAAAGGTATATACAGCATATCCGAGTAGAGAGTAGAACGTTTCCGTGAAAACGTACAGTTTTAACTCGGGTTCAAATTACGCGATCAAACAGTGCTTTTTTTAGATAACTTTGAAAAATGCATTTGTAAAGTAGCTCCACGCAGACGAGCGGCTTATCAGTTAATTAAAACCATTTTTTTTACAACACGCGGCGAAACACGGTATAAATTCAAATTTTATATTATTATATTCAAGAAAATTATTATTATAACATTTTCTTGTACACGCGAATTCTGATGTATTTTCCGAGAAAACACTGCACTGAAAAGTTAATTAACATAAATGAAATTTGTTATCGAACGCCTTGTTTACCGCAGTAATGAGTTTCCAGTCGAAACTTCGCTCAAGAGTTCAAATCCGCGATTGACTGATTTATCAAGCGCGCGGCAATAGTTGCCTCTCATCCTCTCTCGAGTCTCTCGTTAAAAAAGAGAAGGAAACTCGTCGAGAAGAGCATCAGACAAAGCTCGAGCAATTTTTCCCGGAAACTCTCTAGACAGCAGCAACAACACAGCCTCTCAACGAAAGTGACGCCGCACAACTGTCGCATGCAAATCTCTCGCACTAGACTACTCCACGAGTCTCTGACGGAGAGAACTTAGAAACCGAGGACGCACAGCGGCTGCAGCGATTTAATTAAACGCATCGAGGATTCGCTCGCGCGGAGATAGAGAAATCCGGTGCTTGGAGCTGCGGCAACAGATAATTTGGCGGCGACGCGCCTTTGCACGTAGGTAGCCCAAGTATGCCTGGCTCGTGGCTGCATGTATAGAAGCAGCAGAAGCGCGAGCTCTTTGGAAAAGCAATTCATACGCGCGCGAGCGCGTCAAAGTAGCGCCAGCTATCTCAAGTATTTTCATTTAGGACGTCGTCGTCGTTCCTTTTAGATCATCCTTATAGCGGTCGCGACGTTGATTTAACTATACAATGTGCTCGGACGATCTGATATTTGGTGAAGCAGCGATTGATGATGATTATTGTGCTCTGATCGAAGAAATGTCTGACTTGTTATTTTACAGAGGGTCAAGCGCCAAAAGTCAAAGGCTGTCCCAGCGACATCGAAGTCACGGGGAAAAACGGCTCCGCCATAACGTGGGTCGAGCCCGTCTTCACCGACAACGTCAAAGTTACCCGTGTAACGAGCAGCGAGGTAATATCTTCTTTCCTTTTTTATGCTTTCTACATTTAACACTTCTCCTGGCGCGCGCTTTGTGGCTTTGATAAAAGTCGCAATGAAACTTTTTCCCGTCGTTTATTATAACGATCACACAGCCAAGCAGTAGTAGCCTGCGCGTAAATCTGAAATTTTTCGATTGTAAAATTGATGTTTTTCAGTTTTACGATGCGGCTTCAATCTTATCGGTATCATCGGTATAGACGAACGAGTAAAAGCATATCACACGCTATATATTCGTTTTATTTTTGATGAAAATTCATTAGCAAAATTTTTGATGCCGCAATTATTAAATCAAGATTATCCGTTTAAAATACGAATCTTGTACAGCCGTCATCAAAGTTATAATAGTTTTTTAACGTTGTTTACGTTACATCAAAACTTTCAAACTAATTGAATCCCGAGAGAGAGAGAGAGAGAGAGAGAGAGAGAGAGAGAGCAAATAAATGCCAACAGCACGCTATAGCGAGTTATATTTCCAGAGAGAGAGAGGAGTTTCGCAATTATAAATTCGCGTGCGCGCATGAGTGTGAAAAAGCGCAATAAGAAAGAGCGAAAGAGAATTATAATATCGATTAAAGGTTAATTGAATTTCCAGCCTTTTCCCGGACTCTAAAACATCCTGCCGAGATAATAGTCCCCGCCGACGCGTACTTTCGATAAACGCCGCCGTCTTTCGCACACTCGCCGCGCCAACTAGTCGTGAATTATACAACATTATTTCGCTCCATTCTCCGCTTGCCGGTCGCAGCAATTAAAAAGTATAAAGCCCGGCAGTGCAGCGCGCGCGCACGGGACAAAAAGCAGCAGCAGCAGCCTGCAGTCAAAAGAAAAAAGCTCCGCGCCACGTTATAATACCCTATACTCGCGCGCGCGCGTCCAATTTACAAGGATAAACAGTGGGCGCGGAGAGATGAGGCTGTAAAAAGAATCGGGCGAGCGACGATACGAGAAATGGAAATATAAGAGGCATAGAGCTCTCTCGAATTAGTTATGTGATGCAATTTCGCGCGATAAACTCATCCGTTGGGTTTGTCGATGCTTTTTGTCGACGCGAAGAAGTTGTGGACGCGTTGCAGCCGTCGAGGGACACTGAGATTGCATTATGAGCGTTTTAGAGCTTCCGCGGCGAGTCAGCTCGTCGGCGGTAAAAGCTTGGCTTCTCGAGGCGGAGCTTTTTTCGACGTTTCTTTCATCCGGGAAACTAGAAGACGACAAATTGTGCGAGGATCGGACGAGATGCACTTGGTTTTTGAAAGTTTTAATTAAACGCTCGCCGCGTGATCGAGCTTTTTTGTTGATACCATAGGGCGTATATAAGTTTGTCACGAATTTAACGAGTATCTCTGAAAACGATACTGAAATGTGTGAATTATTGCAAAACTTTAGATTGATGTTTCGCTGCAGCGTAGTTTAATTTTGCAATGGCATATAAACATATACGCTCGTGGAAATTCGCTTCGCGAGACTAATTTATCCTAGTTTAATCTCTACTCATTCGAGTTGAACATATACATATATCTCGAAACTGTAGCGCTATCAGAATAAGTTTAGAGAGCCGCGTGATGACGCTAATCATGAATGCCGACTGTTGGTTTAAAATTTGAAGTTTATCAAGCAATCTAAATCATTTGAGAATTTTCTAATATTAACCTGCATAACGATTTTAATACCAAACTTCATAGATGAATCCACCAAAGCTGTCACGGACAGTCTGCATGAAAAATAAAAGTCTCGCGCTGCATAATAGGCTATATAATTACTAGCGCTGCCGGTCGCGGTCGTTGAGAATAATGAATTCATAAAAATAAGAGCCGCGCGAACCTGCTTGTCCACAGAGTCCGGGCAACTTGTTCAGCCTGGGCGGCCACAAGGTCGAGTACGAGGCGGCGGACGAAGCCGGCTGGACGACCAAGTGCATCTTCACCGTTGTTCTGCGGCCACTGCTCCCCGAGTAAAGACAGGGGGTGGCGGCTAGCGGGAGAAAAAAGCAAGGCAATATAAATGGAAATCGCCGGGAAAACGACGAGCGCGGCCCCAGTTTTCGCGCTCGAGAGAATCACTAATGGATTTCCGGCTGCTGCGGGCGCGGATTGAAAAATCAGTCTGAGAAGAGAAACGAGATGGAGCTCAGGATGTGAAGACGGGGCTATAGTGCGAGGGCCGTGAGACCGAATTTTTCGTCTTTGTTCAGTGCCGCTAGACGTGGACTTTTGTGAATTTGGCGTTTGGTAAGATGTTGGTTCATTTTTTTTCATTATCGCAGGATATATTGTGTTGGTTTTTGAAGAATGTGCACGTATATATTTTCTTTACGAAAGGCTATGAGACTCTCTGTGCACGTGTGGTGAAAATGATTACAGATAGATTTATCTTGGATTCTCTGTGTTAAATTTCTATTCTAGTCTCTCGGTACGCCAGAAAAAGAAAACAATAATTGCTAAAATGTTTTAATAAGAATAATATTCAAAGACTATATATTAAATCTGTAAAAAAAAGAAAGATCTCGACTCTGCGTGCTTTGACCTTGCATGAAACAGAACCTTTTGTACAATAGTAAGTGCTACTTCTATATACGTTCAAGTACATGAAAATTGACCGTAGTATGAAATTAGAGAAATATGTATTACTTTAACGGACGAAATATTTGCATCGGAGTAGAATTTAAATTATTCTTTAAAAACATTTTAGTCTCTGTATAATAAAAAGTAATAGTATATAGACGAAACAGAGGAGAAATGAATATTACATTTATACAATAATTGATGTTTTTAATAATATTATACATATAATACCAATAAATAAAATGAGTTTGTGTAGTCAATAATATATTGCGTATGTAATACATATAAGCGTACAGTATTTTTTAAAAAGTATGGCTTTAGTTCAACTGAAGACTAACGTAAGTAGTATATATAGTATACCATTACATTCGAAACATCCTAGAACATGGCAAGGGTAATTACACCTATTCTGTGTATAAGAGATTCGTTTTTCTTACGAGAAAAATAAATAAAAACTATTCGTCGTAAATAAATAATGAATAGTTTATTTTACATCACTGACAAATCCTTTTTATAGTTAACGCTGAAAAGCGTCGAGTTCTCTTGTAACAAAGTATAACTGTATTTTGTCAGCGTTGAATAATCCAGAAGTCAGAGTTTTACGATATTATCATACACGCCTGAATTAATTGCATTGCGCATTTAATACACTAATGTCTTTACGTGTTCTTATATAAACCCCGAAACAGAAGTCGTTATATAAATACGCAAAATAAATCTCGCATTTTATTAATCCATTGCGAAACGAAAGGACTGAGCGTAAAAGCTCGTATATACAAAAGTTCAACTCGACGAGCTAAACATACCAAACAACGAGACTTTACGTCACACAGAGAACATACGTGAGGTATAACATTGCATAATTTTGTCAAAACTGCACACACAACTATTTTCATCCTGCGGGCCAACAAACGGCCGCGTACATATACAAAGTAAATGAAAAACGAAACGCAAAGTAAACTTTTGTATAATCACATCATGGCAAGAACAAAAAGGCCAGAGAAATTAGCGTCTGTATAGAAGCCAAGCGAAAAACCAACAAACAAAGCTACAGAAGCAACGTGTAACTAGACTCGCGAAATAGTCGACCACGCGCGTGAACGTAATCGCCGACTCGCCGACGTGTGAATTCGCTGGCTGTAAATTACTCCAGGGGTTTGAAGCCCTTTCAGAAATATTTGGACCGCACACACGGTGTGCGGCGAAAGCACTCTCGACGAGTCGCGACTAATACTCAAACTTACTTTTTCGTCCTATACCATCATACGTCATAGATGCGCGAGCTCCTCATCTCCACGCGCGCCCGCGTGATGTACTCCTCGAGTACTGTTGAAATTTTGAAAGAAACGCTGAAATTTCGTCGGAACTCTCGACCTCTTGGAATTTGCGCAGCGTCAAAGGGAATTGGTAGCTATTTCACGAGCTTCGAGATGATTATATACATAGAAATAAAAACAGATTTAATTAAAGAGGGAGACTATAAGTTTCAATTGGATCCGCGTCAACCTGTTTTGAGTGAACTGAATTTCAATTTTACTTATAAAACTTTTGCGCGCGCTGACATTTATAATAGAAACTCTTGATTCACCCTTATGTCTCCGACTCACCACATAAAGCACATCAAAGTCATCTGATGATTTCTCTCGTCAATACGGCAATTCAATTTTCCAATACCAGCCGGCGAACGGAAAAATAAACGCAATAATAAAGAACAAAGAAGCAAAGAGATATCATCCAGAGGCCTTTGTTAATTAACGATTGCTCTATATATCGGCAAGTTGCGATTGCATTTACGAAGGTAAATTTAATACAGCTTTAGAACCATTCAGTTTTAGAGTTTCGCTGCGTCGTGTATTGGAGATATTCGCGAGCGCGTGGAAAGGCAAACCCCCGAGCTTTAAGGAAAGCAACTTCAGACGATTTTCGCAAGCTGCGCGGGGAAAGCATAAAGATACGCGAGTCCCGGCCGGAACTTCCTTTCCGATATTATGCGCTCTGAAAGTACGCGCGCGAGCTTTTGTAAAGCTTAATCAGCGTTGCTGATGAATTCGGAAGTGGAGATAGTAATAATCTTCTCGGCGAATGAAGTATCTTACAAAACGTGTATTTCGATATTTTTCGTCTGCGTTTGAATCGCGAAAATTACTTTTTCATTCGGTCTAGAGCAAAAAGAGAAATAGGAATTCATTAACATATCATCATCGCGAGAGCAAAGCAACATTTCAACGCTGGTATCGCCGCGCGAGCATATCGACAGTCCTGTCGGCGCGATATATAAACGGGATCATCCATACCAGTTTACACGCTTATTACGAACTATATTATCCGTTTATTATCCCGTCGCTTACGTCCTTCGAGTCGATACATACGCAAACGCCTTTCTATATACCTATCGGTCGACACACGCGCTAGCCAGCCGATAATTGATGAAGCTCTCCGCGGCGAGGTAAAAATGTCAGCACATTATTATGATTGCAAGCGTGGGCTGCTAACGCTGATTGCCGTGCGAAAGCCATTTCTCATCGGCAGATGAGTTGACACCTTTGCTCGCGTATAAATCGCTTTATACACACAAGCTCTTATCAATATGCTGGCCTATACAGGAATTTGTTCGCGCCTAATATATCAAGGTATATTCTTCAAATTACTGTAATAGCAGTAATGCAGTATTTGAAATTGTCTGCTGCTTTGTCAGTTTTGAGTAAAAGAAGAATTATCACACACGACGCACGTTTCTGGGAACAAAAAGTAAAAACAAATTGCAGATTGGTTGGAGATCTTGAGAGTAGACGAATTGTGAAATAAAAATATTCTAGCAAATGTACAGGAGAGTAGAGCATCGAGTTTACAGCTGACATTCACTTTGAAGATATACTTTTACTTTGCTGCTTAGGACGTTTCGCATCGTAAATATTCGAGCGCAGCTGTACGCGCAAAAACTCAGATTTTTTATTAAGAGGCCTTATAAGTCTGCATTATATATTAAATTTACTTAGAAACTCTAGAATTAATTTATAACATTTTTTGACTTACATGGGCTGATATGCCTATTTACATAATCGACGATAAGTTTAAATGCTTTTCTTCAGCTCAAGCAGAGAGGATTTTTTAAATTTTCAGAGATTTTTCATAACAAAAAATGAGAATCAAATATCTGTAATAAAAAATCGGCTTGTATTCTTTTCATTCCATGAGTATATCATTTTTCTTGTTTACCATGTATGAGTTCAACATATAATGCAGAGTTATAGAGGCCCCTTAATAGGCAATAATGTGAATAATAATTATTTTAAGTATGAAAGTAGAGAAAAAAAGGAAACAATACAGGCGGAAGTCATAAAAATTGAATGTCATCCTTATTATAACGATTGTGTACGTAAGGATAAACGTATGTTATTTATTATTGTCATTATGCCCATACACGCCAGTCGCATATCATGTTACAATGACGTTCAATTACTACCTACTAAATAATATGTGACGCATTATAAATGTATAAAATTCACCTATTAAATATATTACAAAACATGCAAAACATTTTCTTCTTGAATCCTCTTCCATCCTGCAAGCATACATTTTTCCATTTTCAACGAACATTCTTATTAATTCATAGATTATAATCCTATATAAAAAATACGTGGTTTATTTATGTATAACTATATATGAATACAATATCTTATAACTATTATTTCGGCATACAGCCAATTTAAATGCAACGTAAATATATACTACAAATTATTTTCTTTTCTTTACTTCTCATATTACTTTTTTTTTTTAATTAAAAATCTTTTTTACTTTCTTAAAATTTTATGTTGTAATATTGTATAGTACTACACAATAAGTTCATCTTCAAAATTTGTTACACTTTCAAGATGCTTTCTTTCTGATTTTAACATTTTTATATTATAATGAAATATTTTACGATCTACACTCTCATATACATTGAAATTATATAACAACTATATATTCTAGAGGCTATTAGTGAAAAGAAATTTGAATACGATCGTTCATCCATCAGCATTTATTTTATGCCTGCTCTAAAAACTCGTTTCGTATTCAAAAAAATTCAATAAATATGAAAAGGCTATAAAATAACGTGAACAAGAAA